>VZRQ01004617.1:5352688-5446185 GCA_013397975.1 Machaerirhynchus nigripectus
TTTTTTTTTTTTGTGAGGCAAAGAACTTTGTGGTAAAGAAGATGCCATCTTTTCAATTTATCAAACCAGCAGCAAATTCTTATGAAATATTAGCCGTACAATGATCTAATCCTACTGGGAATGGAGAGATGTGTTAACTGAGGAAATATTTGCACATAAGCTCAGGATGAAATGCAGTTCTTTTCTTTTAATCAGCCTGTTACAGAGGGATGCTTATATGAATTTAATAAGAATGTTCTGGGGAAAGGTAAGACAAAACAAGAATAAAATTACTTCTTTACAGGAGAAATAATTTCAGTTGCTATAGCTATTGAAAACAGTAGGCCAGGTTTGTAGTATTGGCTAAGGAAGCAATTCAAAATGCTTTCCATTATTTCCACAATTTACAACAGGGTGACACTGGAGAAGCTGATCATGTGGATACCAGGCATTGCAGGTGACTGGCAGAGATGTGAGTCCTGGCCAGAGAATTTAGAAAGCACAAACATTGTAAATTCATGTAGTCAAGATGAATCCCTAGAGACACATGAGAGTTTTTATCGCACACAACCAAGAATATAAGCAGATACATTCACTATCCACCTAAGAAGGACAGGATGTTACCAGTTGCCTTCAAGTAAGTATGGTAGATTGAAATGTGTGCGTGGTTTTCCAAATATCAGGGAAGATCTTGCCAGAGGGAACAGCTACATGAAGTACAAACTCTACAGAAACTGTTGCTATAGACTGAATAATTAAACTTCTAAATGCTTATCCTTGAAAGGCATGCTAGCACTCTTTATAAAGCAGACTACTGACTAGATGAACTGAGTTTCTGGGAATATGACCTCATGCTACTGTGCAAGAAGGTTTTGCCCAGCTGGCTTTCTATTCTAATGCTCATGACAAGCTGGGTTAAGTTCAAGACAATTCAGAAACTCAAGCAACAAAATGCATGGTTTCTAAATAAAAGCCCCATAGTTTTTTCCTATTTACATTCTTATTCTCTGTGTTAGGAAGATAATAAGATTACATGTAGAAGAGTCACATCTGACCTTGAATGCAGAATTATTATTCAAGATAAAAATCCAGGCAAAAAAAAAGTTCTATAAACAGGAAGAAACACTTGAGTTTTTACCAAGATTTTATCTTTCAGATATTTCAGTGCAAAATTCTAAAAGACATTGCTGTGTATAACCAATGAAGTTTAATTATATTCCCTTTGTCGTTATCCATGGAAATTTGTTTTAGATAAGTACTTCGTAAAAAACCTCAGCTGGTCTTGTGTGAGAATGTGAGAAGAAGACAAGGGGGAACATGTACCATGCTGATACAGCTCCACCGCCAGAATGAAAGAGATCCTGCTCATCCTTTCCTATTTCTAGTCAATATTTTATGGTCACATAGACAGCTGATGAAGCCTTATGCCCAACCACTCAAAGCAGAGAGAAAGCAAACTGGTATGTGAGGGAGAGACAACTGCCTCCTCTTCTGTACAGTTAGTCCATCTGAGACAAATATAGTTAACATATTTAGACTGAGAATTGCTCTGGCTCAGGTTCCTTAACATATTTGCAAGGTGCTCATCATGATGCACTGCACAGAGTAGGTAATTTATATTCTGGTATAAAAGAACTTCTGTCAATGGCTTGCATTGGTGTAGCTTAGCTCGAGTCCGGGTTAGAGGAGTCCCTTGGGATAGGATGCGGGGGAGGAATGGGACAAAGACTCCTCTCAGCCTCCATCAGGATTGGATTAAACCCAGGAAAGATAACCAGGGCTCTAGACACTTTCAGGGCTGATCACAAGAAGCAGCCAAGGAGGAAGCCTAGGAACGAAAGCTTAATTTCACCAGGGATTTGAAGATTAATTCTAACTTAGGTAGGGGCTGGGATTTTCCTTTCATTGCTACCATATAACTTATAAAGAAGCTAGAGACTTTGATATCTAATTTTGTTAAGAAAGTTTTGGAGATAGGGTTGCAAATTCCTAGCATTTGAATAAATTCTTGTCCAAGTGCTAATACAGGGTTTTTTACTGAGTGATTTCTTCTGTTCCCTGATGCTTCTCTGTTTGCATGTACTTGGACGAGTTGTATATCTGCTGAAAGAGTTGTGGTTCTTTGAAAAAAATGGTTGTAATTGCGGTGGACTGAAATTTTGTAAAATATTTGGTTGTATTCAGAAAGAACATACAGACTTTTAAAAAACCAACATGTTGATGACAGTGCTATTTTTCATTGTCTTCAAAATATTATCTAAGAACAGCAAGCTTTAACAGGCTTTATGTTTCCTGAGACAAAGGCCACTTTTAAAGTGTTTTGTTCAGTGCCTCCATGCAGTTAGGCTCAAATTCTGCCTTCAGGCACAGTTAACATAAAAATGCTACATTAAAACCCATGTCATATTTGCCCCACTCCAGTGAATAAGAGAAGTATGATTTTAGGATTAATAGCCAACTCTTTCCACCACCCAGTATCACTCCCAGACTAGGCATAGCATCTGTAGTGCTCTCTCTCTCTGTCTCTCCCCACACATACACACACTCTACTCTTACTCTGCAGGTATCCCTTCTTTCTTTAGGTTCCCTACAAGTGACACCTGCTCTCCTATGCTCCCAGGATGTGCTAAGTAGCAGCAGCCCTCCTCGCTCAGACATACTTGACATCTCTATCCTTTCCCTTAGCCCTGGTTCTGTTCATCAGTGTATTAGCACCCTTGTCCTTGCCCTGTCAATGCTTTTCCTGACAATATTAGTGTTTTCATTCACTTCCTATGGTCAAATAGACACTGAATTCTGTATGCTTTTGTCCAAGTGACCATTTATGAACACTTGCCGACATATTTTGTAAGATTTCTTTTTATTTTAGATTCTAATTTATTGTCCTAAACAGATGCAGTGACATTCTTTCTCAGTCTGATCAGCCATCATTTACAAGCAGCTAGCTTTGCCTGATAATAATGATGTAATTAATAAAATGTTGCATTTGGAGAATGTAGATCTAAAAACTTAAGTTTGACTTTTTTTCCTTAAGAGTGGGCAGTGTTATGTTCATATGTTTATATTTTTAAATATTAACAGTTCCAGTTATTTTTCAACAACTTGAGGAATTCAGAAACAGCAGATGTTTTCATCTGCTGTATCCTTTCCTATGAAATGCACAGGTAGTGAGTCTTCCAGGACGGTGGTATCATAGTACTGCTGTTTCACTGAGTAAGCAGAGCAGCAATGACTTCCTTAGTGCTAGAGATGAATCCAATTCTGCCTTTTATTTAATGAGGCTTGGGTTTAATGAGAATTTGGAGCTGGGCAGAACTTGGCCATATGATTTAGTTCTGGCTTCTTTTTTTCCAACCCCAAGTTAAATATTTTAATTTGTCTGATCAGTCAAAAAATGTTGCAAAGTTTTGGTTTGGAGTTAACTTAAATCCCCCATATAGATTTTTTTATGGGTCTCCAGTTATCAAGCTGAAGAGGAATAACTGTTATTCATAAACGACTACACAGAAAATTGTGTCGTCTCAAATAGGCAGTGTATAATACTTCACTAATATCATAGGTAATGCAGTCCCTGAATTGTACTTTCAGGAGATTTATTTCAAATGTCTATGAGAAGAGTATTGACATATGAATTGCTGGTATGGTTGTTTGGACCTTTTGTAATATCTTTGTGGAGAATGAGAGTGAAAAATTTCTAGGTATAGGTCGTGTGGCAAGACATGATCTCTTGTGTTCCTACACATAAGCTGACCCCAAGAGGAGACCCATAGGATGAACAGACATTTGCAACATGACATCCCTCTAACACAATGGCAGGTCTGAAACCCTGAGGGTTGAAGGGGCAAGACTGTTCATTCCATGGCAAAGTTTCCCCACACATGTTCCTTTTCCTATGCAGTTATTTAGTTCCATTTAAAAATGAAGACTTCGGTGTTTAATTGTGAAGACCATGTGAACTGGGTGCAATTTAATTGGGGTTTAACTTATCTGTTAGATGATCCTTTACAGTATGAGGTGATTTCTACCCTGGTGATTAACAGACCCCATTGAACAAATGACTCATGCAGAGGTTCAAAGGGCATTCTTGCATATGTGAACAGCATCAATGGGCTGGTGAGTGACTGAGAGGCAGTGAGGTCCTGCACGGTCTCTGTTCCTAGTGACTTCTGTGAGCATTAACTGACACTTGAAAGATGAAGAGCAACTCATGGACCCAAACCTAAATGTACTGGAAAAACTCTTCAGCTGGTAAAAATTTGAATGTGCCAACTTCCAGCTGTTAAATAGTTGATCTGATATATTGAGTCCTCATGGCTCAGAACTATATTTAAACCTTGGTATAATAAAATCAGTGCTTCTTAAGGGCATAAACAGACTCCACATGTTTTGTTAAATTAGTCACTTAATGATTGAATTATATTTTAAGGGAGTCCATTCTAGTTCATCTTTGTTGGAATGAACTCTTTAAAATATGGTCCTTTTGAAGATGTCTCAGCTACTCTAGTACATGCCAGATGCTCACCATGGCTTTCCCTCCAAATGCTCTCATTCCAGGTAGGTTTACAAACAAAAGTGATGGATATGCATGATGATAATGCTAAGTTTCATATTTCAGTAGTCAGGCTGTTCACTCTTCATTCCTTGTAAGTCCTGGGAATTTAAACCTGACTCCCAAAAGATGTATGCTCTTGACTTTTGGACTTCCTTTTAGATCATGTATCATGTAAGAACAAAATTCGTTATATCATTGCCTGTAAAGTCTGTGCCAAATTGCAAAACTTTTAACTTACAGAAAGGATTAACCAATCCTTTCTGCTTCTATTATTTTCATCTCAATGGCTCTGCAGGGATTGTTGTGGTCTCATTATTTGTGAGACATGATACAGTAGGGGACATGATAAAGAAAAGGTAAGGAGGCCCTTGATAATTGCCCTAGGCAATGCTATCTACATCTCAGACAGTTCATATGGTAATTGTGTTTGTGTGAGCTCACCCTGGAAATATAAATCTCATCTCTTACAGCAGAGGGGATTTTGAGGTGTCTTGGGTTAGCTTTTTCTGTTGCTTCAGTCATGACATTATACCCATATAAATGAGAACGGTGTGCTAGCAAAAGCGTTGCCTAAAAATGGACGAAGAAAAACCACAACTAAGATGTAACCTTGTAGCTAGCTGGAGCATAAAATAGATGTTTATAATTCTAAGTCAAATAAGTAATTTTCAATAGTGTACCACATAAAATAAATTTATTGTTGTACCTCAGCAGTTTCAGGATTTCACAAAATGAGAACAGTGTTTCTTGTCAAGTGGCATCTATATGCTTTTTTGAGACTCATAAATACAAGCATGGAAATAGAAATGTATTCTTAACATAGAAATGGGATTCAGTTGGAATCCTATCCATATCTCTACATATAAAGTATTTGGGAAAATTTGCATGGGACTTAAGACATTTGGAAACCTGACTAGGCTTTGAATAAATTCTTCCGTATTTTCTGTAAATAGTGGAAAAGGTATTTCTCAGCACATCAGCTGCCTCTAATTACAGACTGTGATAAAAAGAAATAAGATAATGGTGGAGAATGTCAGCCATAACATTTTCTGGTGAGTCACTACTATCATTTTTTCTCCAAAATATGACTGACATCTTTCCTTTAGCCCTCCCACCATTTACTCTTTATGTATATTGGCAGGATGGCCCTGCAAATACGTGGGTCACCATGTTTTTGTTGCTAAGCACTAGGAGAGAGTGAGCCATGGGAATCTTCAGCTATAATTTGTACTGAATTCTTTGAGGCTTTCCCTCTGCAAACACCACCAGTGGAATTTTTAACTCATTCATGGGCATTATTGATGAAGCAGTGCTTGCCTTTTAGCACATGTGAAGGCCGGTGTCTCCTCAGTGATGGCTAAACAACAGATTAAGTAGAAACTTATTTATAAAGGCTTAAACATGGGAAATAATATTCACCATTATGAGGACCAGACATACTTCCAGTGTCTTCAGGAAATGGCATGTACTTTATCTCACTTAATTGGATCCTGAATCTTCAAAGTGACATTATAAATGAAAACTATTTTATTTATATTTGATTAAAAAAATAGCATGGAACCTACATTTATGAATGGTGTGATTTGACCAGAAATCCATGGGAATGCTGGAGATGCCAAGTTCTTCTAGACAGAATGTTAACCAAAGACAGGAATTCTGTCATCTCATGAAAATTTCTGGTACCTTAAATTTTGCTTTAGTCTGAAAATGAAGACATCTATTTTATTATCTGTCCTTCATTATTCTGCCTCAAAAACCTTTTCCTTTCTTTCTTTCTTTCTTCTTTCTTTCTTTCTTTCTTTCTTTCTTTCTTTCTTTCTTTCTTTCTTTCTTTCTTTCTTTCTTTCTTTCTTTCTTTCTTTCTTTCTTTCTTTCTTTCTTTCTTTCTTTCTTTCTTTCTTTCTTTCTTTCTTTCTTTCTTTCTTTCTTTCTTTCTTTCTTTCTTTCTTTCTTTCTTTCTTTCTTTCTTTCTTTCCTTTCTTTCCTTTCTTTCCTGTCTTTCTTTCTTGTCAGCACTTATTCAATATTTAATTCTTTTTACTGAAATGAAAACACTAAAGTAATTAACAAAAACATTCACAAATTGGAAGCACAGCTCAAGAACTGATGATCCAACTTCTCATTTTGCCATTTCTGTTAGGTCTGCCTCCAGGCCCAGACAATAATTCACCATCTATCAGTTCTTACATGGAAGCTTTTTTTTGCAACACTGAAGGACAGACACTGTTTCCTTTCCTCTTTTATTTGTTACTCCATTCTTTACCAGAAGAAAAAAAAATGTATCAGTGATGAATATAATTTCAGGCAGGTTACACACTAAGCAGGTAGTTGGACTAATAACGTACTGATTGATAATGGTACATTTTTACATACAAGTGTACCACATTTTTGACAAGCTGGATGGGTTAATAGCAGTTGCAACTCTCTGAAACAGATGACTGAAATATTTTGTGTACTTTCAGAAATAAAAGAATAAACTACACAGGGACACCTTTTTTTTCCATGTACAAACATTTCTGTAAAAGTTAAAGAAATAATCTCTCAAATATTCAGCTATTACCTCTCTATAACCTGTGATGTAAAAATTTCAGTCCATTCACCTTTAATCATTATTATTCTTTAGAAAATACTAAGTGTGAACTTACAAGTCTGAAGGAAAGGACAAAAAGTATTAAGGGTGAAGTTTCATCTTTGCCTCTTTCACAGCTTACAACTCTTCTTCTTCCTGATAGAATTGAGAGGTAAACTCCCCAAAACTGGGTTATTCTAAGTGATAGATAATAATGTCAGTAGGCTAAACAGAAAGGGGCACCTAGATCCACCAAATACTTGCCTGAACAAGTGCATCTTCATGTTAACAAAGTTACAAAACATTGTCTCTAAAGAAAGAGCAGAAGCAGTTTGAGAATTATTTTTCGCAGGATAAATTATAGCTTGTTAGTAAAATCCACAAATTTTTAACTCTGTTTTGCCTCAGTATGTTTT
Organism: Machaerirhynchus nigripectus; assembly: GCA_013397975.1. Classification (NCBI taxonomy): domain Eukaryota; kingdom Metazoa; phylum Chordata; class Aves; order Passeriformes; family Dicruridae; genus Machaerirhynchus; species Machaerirhynchus nigripectus. The sequence continues at coordinate 5,360,205 of VZRQ01004617.1, forward strand.
TATTTTCTTTTCTGGAGATGACAACCTTGTTACTGTTTTCCATATCAGCCTCTCAAAAATTTGAAAATGTCATAAAGTATTTTGGGGTTTTTTCATTTGCCTCTGTAGACTGGACTCTTCCCAAGTAATTGGTGTATGACATTCAAGATTTTTTTCTGCAACCACAAATGACCAGAATGAAATTCTCACTTTCTCATGTATTGACAAGCATAGGATCCTTAAGAAAACTAGAGACTTTTTGGAGACTCAAGAGACAACCTCAGTATTTAGCTGATTTTACCAGGAAATCCAGGTTACGCCTTCTTAGTGAAGACAATCTCAAGGAATTGGTATGCTGGATACACTGGCAGAAAGTCTGAGTAGCGAATGTGCCCCTTGGTAATTAGCACTGTAGAGAACACAAAATAAATAGATGTCCACGGAAAGATGTACTAGAACATCCCCTTTGGACTGGAATGCGCAGCACTGGAGTGCACACTACGGAAATCAGACACTCTCTGCTCTATGGATAGGAGCTATTCTTTCAGCATCTCTGGGACAGCTGTGTGCTGTCTGATGGCTCTGCCTGCCTGTAAGATGTCCTGTACTTGCACTTCACAGACAGCAAAAAGCCTATGGGGAGAACCCATTTGTTCTGAGAGGCAAAGAATACACTTATGTATCCCCCACTAAGCCATGGGATTTCTGTCATTTCCAGAACTGACGTCTACAAACTACCTGGTTTTCAATATTTCAGCATTGGCCTTTTGTAATATGAAATTTTGGCCTAAAAACCAACTGGCTCAGTAGTGTCTTTTGCTACGCTAATGCTGTTCTTCTCCTCTTGGCTCTTCTCTTTTGGTGTATTTATGTTAGGTCTTGCTTCCATAACATGTTTCAGGAAAGCTAGCTTTTCATATTTCATTCAAGTAGATTGTTTAATTTGAATTAAATACCAGTGTAGACATAGTGTAGCTTATGTAATTTCTCACCCACACTAACTTTCTTGAGTGGCCCTATTTTGTTCTCTCTTTATAAATAGTTTGTTAAGGCTTATCACACCTGTGTCATTCTTCAGTTCTTATACCTACACATTCCAAATGCTCTACAATGCATTTGTTTGTGACTTTTCTTTCCCTTCCTTCTTTATTTTTCTCTCTTTTATTACTTTCTCTACTGGTTCTGGCACTGTTTGACAGCATGCCTTCCAGTAAGGGGTACATTTTCCCCCTTCCTGGCAATTCACATGGAGATCTCTGGTTCTGGACTTCCCCCAGGACTCTTTGTGTGATTGAATGCCCCAGGAATGGTCTTCCAATTTACGTGTACTTAATCAAATTTCTGCTACCCAATGTTTCCTGCTCATTGCATTGGCTGGATTTTTAGTGCCTTCTCTGTAAAAGCTTTTTCTTGGACATTCTGCTGTACATAAGTATAGTGTTTTTCTCCATATCAGGTTCTATCTGTTTGACTTTAACAGGACCATATCTCCACTGATATAAAGTAATTGGTTGCACTCAAATTCTTTTGTATCAAGAAAACTTTTAACCCTTTTCTGCTTCTCTTGAGGAAGGATGCTTTGCTGTGTTAAACAAACCTTTCTGCTTTCTCTGTTATTTTATGCTGTGTTCAAAACCTTTTAGCTTTTTATTTTTGAGGCCCAAGGCTAAAACCTTTGGATTGTAGGTCAGGATTATTAAAGAAATACAAGCTTATCCTTTAGCTCACTGAGACAATGAAGTGGGCACTGTATAACAAAGTAACTTGGTAGCTAACAAAAATACTTAGGTACTTGATAATGAATTTTTATTCACTCATAGAATCATAGACTACTGAGTTGGGAAGGACCTACAAGGATTATTGAGTCCCTTTTGGCTGCCAGGGCACAGCTGTTTCATGGTTTTGAGATGCTCCTACAAACCTCAGTAAGGCCAAAAGAGCCATGTGCTTTTTGCTTCCCTATAAAATGCACAACTTTATAAAGTCTAATGTTTGATGGTTGGCAGGTAGTTGTTAATTGCACTCACATTAAAGGAGTTTTCCTTGCTCTAAATCAAAGCATTCCAGATTGTAACCCTCATCTTATCCAAACTGGAGAGTACACTAAGTTATGTATATATTACCCACACTATTATGTGGTAAATTTGAGAAAACTTCTAATTAAAATATTCAGGAGGGGAACTGAATTTGGGGTGCCCCAAACCTGCTTACTGGCTGTTACTTTGTGATGTCCTTTGGTCTCAAGTGACCAGGTACCACATAAGGAGTGAGGATCTCCTGTTTGGTGGTTGCAGACATAACAGTAGAGGTCTGACTGCTAAGAATAAACCTGGATTTGATGACTACTTATTGTGTTGTCTTTTTGAAGCAGCTTGCCTGAAACCGTGCTGAAGAGTGTGGGCAGAGGTGAAGTTACACCATGCAAGTGTCACCTGCAGGAGACCTGTTAGCTGCTTCCAGGGAAAGGCACAGCTAGCATGGTCCTGTATTTTCTACAGACGATTATACTTAACCTTATCGGGCTAGTAATCATGTAATTTTTCACCTTGTTATGTGTTTGATATAACTTATTTTTTAGCGGCAGCTAGACAAAGGCATGAAATTTGCACATTTAAAAGATGTCATGTTTAGTGTCACGTTAATTAGATTCAGTACTCATTGAAATCAGTTACATCTTGGGCATCTGGTCCAGTAGGATTGGCATTTATTCCTTTATCCTTATTATATATCTATTGACAAACGTAGTAAATAATTCTGGAAGGCAAGAAAATTTTAAAAAAAAGGACTGTAAGTTATATAGGAAACTCATAAATCTATTAGATATGGATGTGGAGAAAGTTACCTTTCTACTTCATAGATAGGAATCATAGAATGGTTTGGGTTGCAAAAGATCACCTTATTTCATCTCCCCTGCCATGGGCAAGGCCCCATCCATCCTAGTCTTGTTACTTCATTAAGCCAACTTGTCTTTCTCTGCCTTGCATACATTTTCTCTTTTTTATTCTAATCTATCTATTTGTTTTATTTATATTCCTTTATTGAAGTGAAGGCATAAAGGAGAATGCTGAGCCCCAAATGCTACAAATATGAAATATTTAGAATAGAGTCTAAGCCAGAAGAGGTCAAGAAATTCCAAGATACGATTTCTGCAATCTTAGTCCCCTTCCTTGATCTCCTCTCAACAGTGTTCTTGCACCTTTCTTCCCAAACAACCCTTATCTGGGCTCCCTTGTGAAAATGAATTAAGATAGGACTTTCTGATAGGGAAATTCCTGGATGTCAGTTTACCTGTACAATCTGATAACTTACCAAAATCAGTGTAGGAAACGTGTCTGTGCTCCTGGTCTAATTAACTCATATCTGTAAGATAAATATTACCTATTATTCAGTGATAAATGGTCATGTAACCAAAGCCTCTATCGTAATTCAGAGACACAAGGGATGAAGATAAGGGTGCACTGTAATGTAGATCAGAGAGAGAAATAGGGTTAGTCTTTTTGCATCCCAGACCTATTTGAGCAGTGCATTTTCATGATCTAAACATATCCGTAAAAAAGAAAAGTTTGCACAAGGGAGGTGCTGTGCAGCCATCAAAGAAACTAAAAACATGTAAGGACCCATTCTGGGACTGAGGATCTAATCTGGGAGTTTGGCTAAGAGTAGTTAGTGCTGAGTTTTCCAAACAGCAAGACATGCATTAAGAAATAGGTGATGCTTTTATTTTGTGTTTGGTGATGAGAAGAATTCAGTCCAGTGCAAGTCTTGAGCAATATGGTGTCTTTAACCAGCTCCATATTATTCCACTGTTTGGCTCTTCCATTTCCTCTGAATTATTTGGATAAATTTTTCTGATATTTGACTTGTGTTTTACCTAAAATAATTAGACAAAAGCACCACAGAGACACGTGATGGGGATGAATGATTGTGTGTAATCTTGAAAATCAAGATTATCTGGTGAATAATAATATGGGACAAAGCTTCAGTCAGCAGATATCTATTTATAGACATGTACATCAAGTATAAATTAGGTTCTGCTTGAATTAAAATAAGAATAGTTTAGTTTTGTTTTGCGTTTTTTTCTTTCAGCTCCAATTGAAATAAGACCATATGCTTCATGTCCAAAATAAGAATGTCCAGGACTGTGTAAAAATAAGGCATATTATTTCATATAGTGTGCTTTCTTTATGCCCTCCCCCAGGCTAAAATATGGTACGTTACAAAAGAAATGCTCTAACAGTTTTGGCAAGTGAGCCATGGCAGTGACGTGACTTACGGAGTAGTTGGCAGTGCTGTCGGCTTCAGAGGTAGTTAAGCTCAATGTGAGATGTTTATTACAGACTGCAAAAAGTGATCTGATCCAGCTGAACCAGAAGTTGATATCAGTGCTTGCTTCACCTCTTTATTTGCTGACATGTGTTTGTAAACATTCAAAGTTTTGGACAGTAAGGACAGTAAATTCTCTTCAACTTCATTGATCCGACATTTTTTACTACTATCTTTAAGCAATGAGACATTTCTTACCATTAAATTATTAGCTCAAAATGATCCCTCCTTGACATTATTCCGATGTTTTGCAAACCTAAAGTTACTGTACTGAGGTTATGTAGGAGATCCTGGTTTTGTACTGTAAATATATTTGCTTTGGTTCTTCCTTCCTCTTCTACCCGCCCCAGCCAACTGAATAAATATAATATTTAGTAGGCTGATGTGCTAAAGCAACTCCTTACTATTCCTTCTGTCAATGAAAAGTTGAGATCTAGTCCCTTGTTCCGTGAAACCACTGTCCAGTGCTGTCTTTTATGGTAGCTGAGAACAAAGAAGACCAATAGTATGGTCCCACTGACGATTTTAGCTCAGGGATACATATTTATTGAAGAGAGCTCTTCTAATGTTCATAGAATCATGGAATAGTTTGGGTTGGAAGGGACCTTTAAAGGCCATCTAGTCCAAATCCCCTGCAAGGAGCAGGGACACCTTCAACTACATTGGGTTTCTCAGAGCCCCATCCAACCTGACCTTGAAGGTTTCCAGGTGCAGAGTTTTCTTAACAAGCCATTATGCATTTCTTCACTGCTCCACAGTTACCAGCATTATATGAAGAGGAATTTGGATTGTTGGAGTTGCCTTTGATTAAGATGAATCGAAAGCAAAGCCAAAGACAGACTCTGACTGGAATATAAATAAATACATAAATAAATAAAGAAACAAACAAATAAATAAATAAAAAATGAGGTAGTAGATTAAATTTAGAATTACTTGCTGCCTGCAGCTGTCTGTCTTGCTCCATCTAGCCAGATGTTGCTGCTTTTGAGACAAGAATGTGAATCAGCTCTTGGACCCCTGCAATTGCCAGCACAGTCTGCCATCAATTGCTGTTTATCTTTATATATTGGATTAGAAATTGACAATGGTTCAAAAGTAGAATTACAAGAAGAGCAGATTTTTTTTGTTCATGGACAGCAACATTCATCCGACAGGTATGGGGAACAGCAGGAGAACTTCAGTTGCATGACTCTATCCTGTGCACTGAACACTGAGGCGTTGGCCCTGCTATGACTAAAGTAAGTTATACAGCTCTAATGCAAATATCATTTGCAGTGTTTCTTCAGTTTGACAGTGACTCTACAACTTTGAGGACTGTAGGTTGTATGCTCAGGAGAGAAGCAGAAGGCCCAATTTTAACAAGGGTGGAATAATGTTATAGATAGATAATATAATTTTCCCCATTTTTTTCGCTTCAAGCAACCCTCATAAGAATAGTCTATTATAACAGTTACAGATTATCTAATACAGTAATATATGTCATTTCCCTATATTAAACTCTGAGACTTGGTAAATAATGAGCAGTGTTTTATGTTCCTAGGAAACTAATTTTCCATGGTACTATGCTCTGATATCAACACTCACTATGTGTCCAATTCTTGTCTTCATAGCTGAGTAATACTTGTCAGGCTTAAGTTATAGCAAGGTTGCCAAAAGGCAAATAGCAATCAGTAACACTTCTGCGTTCAAATGCAAAGTATAAAAATAATCTTTATCCAAGAAATACAGAATATAATATTTTGGTTGCTGTGATTTTCATGTATAGTAACAGAAGCAACAAAAAGATGTCATTGTGCTCTATGGAAAGATACCAGTATTTGTAGCTCCTTCCAGTCATATGGCACTGTAAAGGGAAGGATCACAGAAGCCATTTCAAAGCCAAGTCCTATCAACTCTGGGACTACAAGTTTTTTCATCTTTTTCTACCTCATTTCTTGGCATGGCTCAAAAGATATAATTCTTGGCTCAGAGATACAGCTTTCACTCTGCTTAAGAATTCTTGAAACAAAAAGGGGCCAGGATTTTCTAAAAAAACTGTAGATTTTCCATGCCCTAGTGTCTGAGGTCTCAACTTAACTAGTTGACATTCAAATGCTCTATTAGTTGTGTGTTGAACTTTCAAATGAAATCTGCCAACAATCATCGGCTGCTCTGAAAAGCCAAACAGTTCTTCCCCAGATTAATTATGAAAAATTAATTTTAGCTGCTTCTGATCTGATGAATTTATATTTTGAGGACAAGTAAGGTACAGCAGGTACTGCAGCTGACTTACTGCCTGTTGGAGTACTAAAGTACCTAAAAGTCACTTATATTCTGCTCAGTAATGTGGCATTAAGTTATTAATTAGGAATTTACAAAAGCATTTATCTGTCTTGGTGGTAGTTGCTACTTCAGCTTCCCTTATTTTTCTAACAGAAAAGGAAACAATGCTGCATTCCAGGCGTTTCTATGGTGAGGCAAGAGACTGCAGCTGTAGACCTGAAGCAAAAGGGTGAGGTAATTTTAGGCCCCAGAGACTTGGTAAATATTAACTGTAAAAAAGAAAGTTAAAATAAAGTAACCAAAAATATAGTCCATTATATTGATGAGTCAGTTTTACAACGGCCAAAAGAATGTTATCTTGAGATTAGCTGTGTCTTGTAAATATTTTTACGGGTTTTCATGTATTTATACAACAGCAGTCATTCCAACCCATTGCCCCCCTCCCCATCCCTGAATCCCCTCAGGATTTAAATATTTAGTTTCAAGTTCAAATTGGCTTAGTTCTGACCTCTCTACACTGAAGTTTCTGTCCAGAGCCAAAGAGTTAAGGCTAGGACTAGCAGTCAAGGCACAGCCTGCACAAGGGGGAGCTGATCTAATCCAACCTTGGAAGGCCCAGCATTCTGGCAGCTTCTGGGCATGCTGGGGAGGGCAGCAGTCAGTGCCCCTTTGGTGGGGGCAACCTCCCCCTGCCAGTTCATCCCCTATGTGAATGGCAGTGGGCAAAAGAGGAGAGAGGAGGCTCTGTTGCCCCTTCTCTTGATCCAGCCTTGCACTGTTGAGGTATAAGTGTACCCATTCCCTGTGGATATGGCACTGCATGTTAACTCCCACAGCAGAGTGAGATCCAGCCCATTCCCACGTCAAAACACTTCCTAAACATTCAAGGAATTACTAATTTACCATCAGGCTGAGATGATTTCAGTGAGGTGGCTAATGCCTAACTTAGCTTAAGATTCAGTTGAAAGGCTTTGGTATTACACAGTAGAGACTGTTGCTGGTAACTTCAGGCGATTTCCATAGTGGAATCGAGAAGCCAGAGCTAAACATTACATTTCTCACACATTGCCTGAGAAAAGACAGTTTTTTATGAGTGGTAACAGGAAAAATGCTGCTGGTTTGTGAAAAAATTGTTGCACAAAATACATAATATTGACAGAAGGAACCAGAGCCTAAGACTCTGCCTGCTAGAAAAGAACCTTAAAAATTAAACTACTCAGTCACCTACAGCTTGTAGGTGATGCTGTGAATCCTGAATTCTATAGGGGAACCCTTGCTGTATGAAGAGTGGCTGATCAACCCTGCTTTCAGGAGCCTGGTACCTAATTGCAAAACATGTATTTGAATCTCTTTGGGCTTACACCCACATAAAGTGGAATATGAACAGACATATCAGTTTCAAATATAAATTCTTTGAAGCAGCAAACTTCACAAAGAGAGGGATGCTTAATCCTAACATTTCTCTCCCTCTGAAACTTTTTCATAACCAGGCATAATGATACTCCTCTTGCTTGTGTTTTCACCCTACTCCTCAGTTCATTCCATTAGGTTGTCTTTAAGGGTCAATGAGTGTGCAGCCTTGGAGAAATGTGTAGACAGGCTGCCCTTATCTGAGGTGATGTTATCTATGCAGAGAACTTCTTCATCTATTCAGAGAACTTCTTCAGGGAACAGTAGGAAATTATCCATATTTTCTGACCAAAATCTACCCTTTGTCTTTATTACTGGCCATTATTTGGCCATTTAATTTAAGCATATATGCAGTGCTCAAACCTTTCTAAAGAGTCTCTGAAGGATGATGCTTAGAATCATAAGTCCAAAGAATGAAAAGTTAATACGTTTATCTATGGAAAATAACCAAAGGAGAGATTCTAGGAAATGCGATGTTAGAGGGCAATATTCAGGGTTAAAAACCAGAGTACTTTAAAAAGTCTTGGCCGAAAATATATCATGACAGAAAATATTGAAGAAGAATGAATTATATATGGAAATTGACATAAATATTTGGAGTGTCCAAGGTGAAGAAAAAAATAGAATTATTCCAAAGTAAAAGATGGTATATCAGATGATTATCTCAGAATAGATACCTATTTTTTATACACTGATGACTTAGTTAAAAATTGCCCTCCATTAATCTACAAATTGAATTTAAATATAAAAGGAGGGGTTTTTTGCATTTCTTTGAGGCACGTGCAGAGGAATCTGACTAAAAATGTTTATAAGAACCCAAAAACATTCATATATTCACCAGCCATACCTACTTTATCCCATTGCTGAAGTATGGCCCACAAGAAACATTAGATTAATCTTGCTTCATTCCATCCCTCAAAAAACTACTAAAGAATCTGCAAACAATTTTTGCAAAAATTTTAAGGTGGGAAATTGGCTCATAGTACAGTATAAATGTCTTACAAGAATAAATATATTGAAATAGAGTTCATCAAAATTAGAATTCATATAGAAATACAGGATTATTCAATAGGGAATACAGACTTTGTGCAAAGTACTATTCAGGAATTCAGTACTATTTTGAAATGTTCTTACTTGCCTCTTTAGGCAAATATATTACTGTCCTCAAACAGCTGAAGAGGCATTAGGTGGGTAATATAAATCACTTGAAAAACAGGAAATGGGTAGACTCAAGTCTGAATTATGTCTTCTCATATACACTAAGGTTCAGTTTCAAGTCCTCTAATTTCAGTCTTGTAGAAGTTAACTGTCTGGTTGAAGGTAGTGATCAAATCCTCCACAGTCATTACCAGAGAAAGATAGCTATTTCCAGAAGACTTTCCTCTCTCATAATAAATGCCTGTTTTATGCTCATGGATTTTCTTGTCTTTTGGGGGTTTTTTTGGACATGGGAGACTAGATAATTAATTTTGGTTCAGACTAAAAAACCTAAACAAAGTGTGGTGAGACTGAGTCAAATAAGAGAGTAGAAGATACAGAAATATACTCCAAGTCATTCTAATAGTGAAGGTATATATTAACTCAGTTTTCATAGTTATGTTCTTAACTGTCTAAATATAATTTTGAAGATGGGTTATGTGCTCCTAAAACACAGCAGTAATTTAGAGAATGTTATCATCATGGGTTAAATGGTGTTAATGAGATACCACCATATACCTACACTTTAATTGTGTCTTCTGATCCAGAAACATAATAAAGTCACAACAGCTAAAATAATTGCATTTTATATTAGTCTTATAGCTTAAATTGATTAATTGATTAGTAGTATGGACAATATTACCAAAGAATCTGATGAACTTATGCCCAGTAAAGCCACTGTCAAGACCCCATCACTGATTTCAGTGGGAGTTAATTGGACTCTACATGCACAGCTGTAGTAGTGTGTAACTTGAACCCTTATAGCAAACCAACCAACCCCTCTTGTCTCATCTGCTTGTCTAAGACTTTGAATTTGAGATATCATGGCATTTCTTCCTCCCCCTGTTCCATAGCGACACAGGCACCAAGTTGATAAAATGACCAGAGCTGAGCATGGGAAGTTGATCCCCAATTTCCTGTGCTCAGCTCTGAGAAAAGTATGATGAAAACCCTTCTACCCCTCTGCCTTTGAAGTCAGGAAGGCAAAGTGATGGCAAATAAATACAGCAAAGAAATTCAGCCAATGAATTTATCAATAAAATTACACTGATAGGGTGTGGGCACAGGGTATGAACATGCCATTTGCTGATTAATTGTGCATTTGCTCTTTAATATGACCTGTAGCTTGAAAACTGAATCATGAGAGAAAGTAAAAAAAAAAATATCATCAAGTCAGGAAACATATTTAGGATGGTAGAGAGGATTTTTTGGTATCAATTGCTTAAAGCGTTCTTGACAAACAGCCCACCAGCAGAAGGCTCACTCCAACAATTTTAGCATAAGACAATATTTGTTGTTGACTCCACTGGTATCATTATTTCATCCATTGTCTTCAAAACAACATGATTCTTCATAAGCTGAAGTTCTTTTCTAGATTAGAGGATTTTAAAAAAATAGACTCTGTGAAATAATGATCTCAGTGTCTCGAAAGCAATTAGCTATTCTCCTAAGCTGGGTTGCAAAGATCTCATCTTGAATAAAGATGGTTTTGACAAACCTATCTACAATTGTTCATTCTACAATTTGTGATGGTCAGAGTATTACTTTCCTTAGCAAAGAAATATGTTTGCTTTATTTGTAAAGACAGACAGCAGGTCTATTCATATTTCAAATATTCCTCTCTTTACAGAAGAGACTTTTCACTGTCTTAGGGTAAGCAGCCAGGTCGGATGTAGTCCTTATAACAAAGAGCTTTACAAGTAAGTAGTCTTTAGACTTGATGACAGAAGATATGAACTTTAGTTTTCTTCCAGCTGCTGCAATGGACCCTGAAAGAAGAGCCTTCAGGCTTCTGCACTCTGCTGATTCAAAACCATCATGTCTCTGTACTGATGCAGGTTGAACTATTGTATTTTGCACTGTCCCTCTTTGCTGTCCTCACTACCAGTAAATATATAGGATTTTTATCCTTCCCTCAGGAAGATAACAAAACAGAAACAAGCCCATGAGGTGATAGGATCACTTTCAGCAACAGAACATTGTAGATAAGGCACTTGAAATATGTCCTGCACCAAGGCAATATTTCTGCAGGGCTTCCACTAATGACTGGCCTGAAACTCCCCTGTGTAACAAAGATTTCAACACATAAAGGTATCTCAATGAAACATTAAACATAGTTTTGGTGGAAAGCAGAGCATTATGGGGTATATGGGTGAATGAGAGATAAAATCCAAAGAAAACATGTCTGCTAAACTAGTGCAGTCATTGCTATATGAAAATGTACACACTTGCATATTACATTTATACAGGACAAAAACTTATCATAAATCTACTAATGAAGGCTGGACTGAAGATTTGCAAACATGAACTGAAAAGCAACCCTGAACCTACAGAAAACTGCATCACCAGTCAAATTTGTCAAAGAAAACATTCTATGAACGATGAAGCCCACATATACCTGGGAATCTTCTGGGACTTTATGAGACAGTAAATCAGTTCTCTGTGAAATTTTCTTTCCAGCGATAGCAGAGTTGCATTAAAACTATGTGGTTTGCTGCTCAGATTAATTATTTGCCTTTGAGGATGTGAGTTGCATTGGAAAGCAGATGAATGCCAAGCAATCTGTGTAAGATTTTTAATTGTCAGTGTATGTCCTAGTCACTTGTAAAACAAAAAGGCAAAACTAAACAAGCATGCACTGAAAAACATGATTAACAGTCTCTTCCACTGCCTTGTAAGTATTTAATTTTATTAATTCTACAGTAACTTTTATATCCAAACAATTTGAATGCAATAAAGAGCCTTATTAATTAAAGAAATGAACAGGATACTTCAGAAAATCACTGGTGGAATGATGCAGATGCTGAACATAACTTGGTGCAGAAATGGTAAAAATGGGTGGTGATGGTCAATCAGAGATCTACAGACATTTCAAATGATACTGTGATGGAAACATTGTAGGGAGCAGTATGTAACGGTATGGAGCCATAATTGCCATGACTGTAGTGCCATAACCTGTAGCTCCTGAGACAATTTTGTCAATGTGGGAGTCAAATGAACTAGAGAGGATAAAAGACTCACTAATTCAGTGTGAAGAGTGGATGTCTGTGTAGTGAAAACTGCCATGGCTGAAGCCAGTGTGAATGTAGATACTAAAATGAGTATGTCCAGGATGTAACCTTTTATACTCTTTATCCTCTATTATAGCCCCTGCTTTAAAATATGTATACTCTCCAGTGCAATGGCTCTTTTACGCTGTTAAGTAAACCCAAGGAACTGCTTTCAAATAAAAAAAAATCTTAATAAAATGGAACCGTTATTAAAGAATTTGTCAACTTTTCCACAGATGTTGAGTATCCCTTGCTAATAGGCTTTTTATATATTTCCCATGTGTTAACCTTATTGCCCCCTTTTCTGTGTATGAAATGAGCGAGTGTCTGTGCGCATGTACACACAAGTGTGGCACACTGACTGCAGTTATATTTTCCATTTAGATTCCTCTTGCCCTTTTGGTAGTGAAACTGGGAAATATTATATTACACAGAAAGTTTTACTCCCAATAAAAGTAACTCTTTCTGTGACTGCCTTCTGTGCACATTCTGGACCACCGTGTGTTTTAATGAATTTCCACTCTTTCTTGTAATGGAACACTGAGGCAGCGTGTAATGGTACCAAGGCTGAGAAAGTCCCTGTTTCCTCCCCAGGCCTACACAGGGCTGCATTATGTTATGTCATGCTTCTGATAATGTCCTAGTCAGAAGAATGCCACATGTTCCAGAAACTGCTCTGCCATCTGCTTTGGCCAGGTGTGTTCACTGAACCTCAGTTACATCACTTTACAACTGCCTCACTGTTTCCTTTTTTCCACATATACTCCTTCCCATCTGTCCCTTAAAATATTCACACACTTTCTCCTGATTAATAGGTGGCGTTCATAGCATATATTTTCTCACATGTTCCAGTTTTCCATGGGACATGTCCTATTCCTCTTCTTTCCTTCAAGAATCCAAGAAACTTCCAATACTGCCCATTCGATTCTTCTTGCCTTAGGTGATATTCAAGGGATACAGTGAATAAAAAATAATATGGAAGAGAAGAAATAAGTGGCAGGAGAAGAGTAGTTGGGTGGGTTCCAGTTCAGAGGAGATTCTCATTTAAGTGCCTTAGGATCTGGACCTGTCCTAATTTTTTCACTTCACACCAGTCCATCACACACTTACCCTGGCAGCTTAGCAAAGGCATGTTTTGAAAAATTCTTCAGTAGGTTGCTCTTTTTGAGGATTTTGGTATTACAAAAGGGAGACAGAAGACCTGAAGAAGAGTTCTGGAAGGTCTGTTAGGTGTCTTCAAATAACTAGTTTACTGTTATATGGAAATAATAAGAAAAATATATTTTATAAGCTACAAAGTGTAAAGATTGTTCTTAAATTCTGAAAGAAATACCTGAAAATCCAAACTTGAGACACATCTGTTCGTAATTTTAAAGGAAACAGCTTCATTCAATTAAATGATTGTTAGGCTCTCAGCCATAGTATGGGATCCAAACTTCAAGTGGACTTCTGTCTTCACATTTTTCCTTCTCCTGCACAGGACATCAGTCTGAGGGCAAGCTTGCCTTTCATTCGTGTTGTCTTACAAGGTTCTTTTTTGAGTCTGTCTGAAGTCTTGACCTTCAGGTGAGTTCTGCAAATTGCCTATATAGAAAACAAAATCAGAAATCAGTCCTCAACTAATTCTACCTCACTCAGGACAGTTACCTGACATCATCTAACATTTTCTTGACTTTTTAAGACGCATTCGAAATGCTGATGTTCTTCAGATATTTTATAAGGGCTTACCTCTAAATCACATGTTTAAAGGTGAGTGCAGAGCATACAGTCTTTACTTTCTAACCAAGATAAGTAGAAACAATTATCTTATTCTTATTACAGCATTAGCCCTGCAGGTCGATGGGGAAAGTTTTAAGTCTTCTGATTTAGATCCATTAGCATTTTCTCTAGCAGGTAAGCCAGTTTAAGAGGTTTCCTCCGTTGTCCTTTCTCATATGTCCTGACCCCTTGGATTACTGCCCATTTCACCCTGCTAGTTCTCTGGCTTGTGGGCTGCACTGTAAGGTGGATCAGGGACATTACCCAGCTTTAAAAAAGAAGTATAAATTGATCCATTATACCAGGTATATATAAAAACATTTGCATGGGAGTAGCCAGCTGTCAAAAGAAGATGAAGTCAATGACCAAGAAATAAAAAAAATAGAGGGTTCTTTAGGTGGTCTTTTATGATCATGCCATAGAGAAGAGCTATGTCTGTGTTTAGCAGATAACCCCTTATAACAATTCAATGACCTTGGAAAGCTGTACTGTAGCTTTCAGAGCACGCAGACAAAAGAGTGTCATCAAGACAGGTGATAAGAAGCCATAAAGACCCAACTCTATAGGAGCAGCAACAACCAAGAATCAGCCACTTATGTGGAATTATAATGGAACAATATATTCTTAAAACTAAACAGACAGAATCTTCACAAAACTCCCTTGAGATAAGTGCAGAGCAACAACTATGTTGTTTTTATAATTGAAATGATAAGCTCAGGTGACATGACTGAAGCCAAATAATGACTGAAACCTTTGTATGACAGTATTGTGTTCCAAACAATGAACTAGCAAAAGGTTCAGTAATGACACAGAAGGGGTATGTCTAGTTCAGGAGGTGCTGCATGAAAACAAGATTATTTTCTAGTTTCAAATATATCTGTAAAGACTTCAAATGTTTTGAGATTTAAGTTAGACTATTTTAAAATTAAATGCCCTGAAAATACCCTTTTTTCTTTTATTTTAATTGCCCATCTATTCCCACATGACATGATCTGAATGGCACATTTTTATGCACCAGTGATAGGCTTACTCATCAGATCATGAGACATGTATACTATTGAGTTATTTTTTAAATAATCGATATTTTAAGGGAGTATTTAATAAGTTAGTAAGTAAATTTCTGCTAGTGTGAAGGTGAAGATATATTCTAGGACTTTGATATCCAAGATCACCATTTATGATGGAATGACTAGTTGAAAGATCTACAATAAAGAAAATCCTGGTGGGCAGTATTAAATATTGTCTGATTTGAACAAAATCATGTTCAAAACTATATGATATTTAAGAGTGTGCTATTTCTTCAAAAACATTCCTAGCAGCGCTACTTACATCAGTTTAATAGTTGTGTGAGATTCCTCAGGAAATAGATCCAAAAGTAAGTATAATTTACTAGCAGAAACTTCAGTCAGTCAAATGGATAACCCTCTCTTTCGTAAAGGCTGCCTGCAAGGCCATCTTTAATTACAGTAACTTGTTAACAATAAAAGCTGGACTTTTCCTTGCAAAAGCACAGAAGGTCAAGTGATGGCTTGGAAAGCTGATATAAACACATCACAAGTCATGAGCTACAATAAGATCTGAACAGAGCTGGATGCTTTTGTTCCTGCTGGAAAAAAATTATCCCCATTATGAAAAAAGTCATTACAACTGGCAAACCGTTCCTGGTTCCACCCAGGAGATGCTTAAATTTGGAATTTCACACTTCTTGGACTGTTGTCCAAAAATTTGATGACTGCTAAGGCTACTTAATTAAAAAATAATAAGGAAACACCATGAATTTTATGTCAGGAAATAAATTTGGAGGCCCACTGTACGACAAGGAAATAACTTGAAGTGTTACAATCCAGAAGTTCATGAATGAAAGCTGTAAGATTACACCAGGAATAGCTAAAAATAAAACAGATACATTTCTGACTACTATAAAAAAGCCAATACTTACTAGTGGCTACCACACCAACTTTTAAGTTACCTGGCCTGTACTCGTATGTCTTACCTTTAAGCATTGCTCTTCCAGATTGCCTTAACACTCTGGCACTGCAGTGTTTGATATTAAAAGCTGATGTGACAAAAAAAAAATTATTGCTAAACCCACACATTTTCAGATATAAGAAAGGGAGCACAGAGACAGGTAGGTATTCATATAAAGTATGCCTATTTCCTGGGCACAGATTTCTTGTACACAGATCTACATACATGTAATGAAAAGAGCAAGACGTTACCAAGGAGAAAGGAGTATAACAACTCGATATCCTAATGCATGGAAGATAAGTACTGTTAATCTAAGCAATAGGGTTTGGAATAGCTGTGTGAGTCTGGAATGGATTCGTGGGTAACAAAATCAGCACTGACTCACTCTCAGCAAGTACAACAAGATCCTTAAACTATAACACATTGTCAAATACTCTCTGCCTGTCACTTATACTAGAGAAAAAATATTTTGCAAATATATAAACATCTCTAAAAATATACTTTGGGCTATTTTTCTACTGAAATGTGTCTTAATTCCTGTAAGTCATCATAAAGAATTCATACGATGTCATAAAAATTAATATGTCTTCATAAGGTTTTAAAATGCATTTTTTTCATTCCAGAGCTGAACTATATACTGCTTGTTATGGGGAATGAGAGTTTTCTTCTCAAACCAATTTAAAGGTCTTACTTCTGTTCTTGCAAGGCAAAAAAACCCCAACTTTTTGCACTTCAAGTACATGTAATTCTGCAGATTTTGAACTTAATTATGCATTAATTAAGTTCAGCTACTTCATTAGGCAAATTGTGAATTAAGTACCCTGAATAATTCTGAGTGACAGTATTAGTATATTAATGTCTTTCATAGATCTGTCTCTATTCACAAAATGTTTGAGACTGGAAATCTTCTGTCTGCTGAACCTCAACCACTAACCTAACTTCTAGTGAACAACAAAATTAGTCTAAAATCTATTACTAGTAACGCTGTTAAATGACATGGGGCAACTCTTATTTTTGAGAAAAGGGACTTGCTTTTTTTTTTTTTTGGAAAACAAGTCACTTGTGAAGGGCCTGAGGTCAGCTGATACAAAGAAATTCTGGAGCAGGTTGCAGTAATGTTGGAAATATTGTCAAAACAAGTCTGTAACCATAATTATGTGCTTGCTCTATAATGATGGATTGCTCATCTTAAGGAAGGCCATTGCAAGTGGGAACATTTTACAGATGGCCAGGTTCAACAGCCATGATCATGTAAGCATGAGCCCTTCTTGTTTTATTTATGAGCTGAAAATTCGTCCTAAGGTTTTCCATTGTCAAGTGTTTACCACAAATGTTACAACATGTTTGCCAACATGGTCTTGAAGGTGAACCTCTGATGCACTATTGTTGCCAGAAGGATGCCGCAAAATCTCGATCTCTTAAATAAGGATTCCAGAGCTTCTGGCTCACATTCACAAACAACAATGACTCAAGCTGAGCTCAGGCTCTGATTGCAGCCTGCTGTTACAAAACCCTGTGTTAGCAGTCATATTCTTAGATATTCCTGCAATCATCTGTCAATCAAAAGACTATTATGGAAGAAGTGATGATGCAAACACAAAAAACATTCATTTAGAAAAAGCCAAATTCTGGCTTGTCTAACAATGAAAGGCTAGATTTGGTTTCCTTTGGTTTCTGAAGAGTTTCTGAATTTGAATTGCCTTTTTTTGCACTCCTTATAAAAGAAAATTCCTGTTGCTTCCACTTCAGGCAACTGGGATGTATTTGTCAGGAGGAGAAGTGTGAGCTGTTCCAGTTTTATCTCTTCAGCTTTGCTGAATTAATATTCTATCACATCTGCCTGGAGAGATAAAATTAGGAGCCCATCTCATCTTGGAGGAAGTTTTGAAATGCTCCAAGAGAAGTAGCAAGCACAGTTTCCTTCTCTCTGTGGCTAAGCCTCTGAGAAACCTGCTTGCCCTCCCTGAATATTTTCCCAGTGTGCCAAGTACTTTTACAAGGACAAATACCACATCCCCTGATGTGGTCTATAGTTTATTCCTTACCCTAATTTACCCCACAACAAATCTGATCTTCTCCTAACTTTATGCAGGTGGATTACTAGTGCCAGTTCAGATATTAGTTGGACAAAAATTTAGTTGATCAGACTTTCTGGCTAAAACTATAAAATTAGCCCTAACTGCAGATTTTACTCTTTCCTCAATTCTGAAAGGTCAAAACTTAGCTCCTTGTTGTTTCCAGTGCTAATCTCAGAACCAATGGCAGGTCTCTATGAAGCAGGATACTGCTCTGATCCTTGTGTGATCGCAAACTGAGCCTTCACGTTATTTCTGTACATTCCTGTCAGCTTTAGCTGTGACCATAATATATGCAACGTCAAGTGTAGCCAGCACAACTTAATTTAATTTCAAATCCTAAATTATCCCCCGAAATTCCTGAGTATAGTGGCCATACTGGCAGGCATTAGTGTGAGTTAGGTTTGAAGGTGTCAGTATATATTAGTTTAACACCGGTACTAGGTCTGAGCTGCTGAGGTTATGGAGCCACTGAAAATGTACACTGAAATTACTTATACCATATGGCATACTGTCTTTCATACAATGTACAACAAGGATTAGGGGACTGAAAGTGTGCATAAATCTTTACGGAAATGTCTGGTGTCAGACTCTTCTCCACTGCATTCAGTGTCAAAGGGATTTTTGTCTTTATGGACAGACATGAGAACTTTGGGCAGAGACTCCATTTCTCAAATTCTAAGAATGATTTAGCTTGATTTTGATTACAAATATACTCAGAATTAATTTTATCTCTTACACTTAAACTTTAAAGACTTTTTTTTGTAAAACAAGGATGAGTTCTGACAAATTATATATTCCTTTCTGGAAACAAACCACTGTAAGTTTAGCTGGGAACACAGAATCCAGAACAGACAAAATTGCTGTTGGTTTTTGCTTTGAAGTTTTGATTACTAATATTTGCAGGAGTGTTTTTAGGTCCTTTATCTCAGGAACTCTGAAACCAGAATCTGGCTTCATTAGAGCTCACTTCTTAAAACCAAGGCAAAGGAGCCAAAAACATGTACTAACTGTGGTCAGTAAGAAGGTACTTTGAGCTGAGTGAAACTGAGTGGCTTGACAAAAAATTCCACTTCTGGGGAAGATGCCTATTTCCAAGGATGATTCCTAGGAAACTTTTTCCTATGTTTCCTATGTTTCCTCCTCCTGTACTTCAGAGCAAACTTTGTGAAGTGCTATTTACCTGCTTCTCTGCTTGAAATATCCTTTGGATATCAATACTACAAATAAACATGACACATAAATAATACATCAAAATAGTTTGGTTTTAGGGCAAAACCTTTTTGAGAACTGGGATTACATAGGCAGATGGAATTTCTTTGAACTTTATAAGGCAATGTGTTTTGTTCAGCGATACTTCTTACTTTGCTCCTCAAAAAACCTTGTGATGGCACACAAGGGTGACATTTGTGATATTTAGTGTTGTGAAATGCAACAAAAAATATTTCCCAATATTAGCTAAATCCTGTCAGTAGCTGTCCCTAAACATCCACTTCTGGGATTGTAGCTGGACTGGCACCAAGTCAAGAGTGCAAACTGTACTATATAGCTAAAAATGAGCCTCCAAACTGAGCATTGGAACTCTTGTTCTTGTGAATACTTGGTTCTCATAACATTTGGCCATAAAAGCTTATTTCTCAGCAAGAAAAAAACAAAACAAAACACCCTACAGTTTGGAATTTTCATGGCATTTTATGAAACTGTAATAGGCTTATTTGCTTCTCATTATATACCTGATATGTTTTTACTAATAACATCTATTTTGCATCAATAGTTAAGAAAAATGATTTAGTGGCTTAGCGGGAATAAAGTGGTAATAAAGGAAAAGAAAAGGGAGAAACTGCTTGCTGGTGGAACACCCTACCATTAATTGTGAACCATGCGATCTGGCAACCTTTTGATTTACCAGCACCGTCCACTCCCTCGTAAATTCTAGCTGGCTTTCCCATACATTATTATATGGATTCCTTGCAACCACTTCCCTTTCTGATTTTCCAGGGACAGAGTATAAAGTTTCCCCAAATGCCAATAAAACATGAAATCCTATTCCACTCTTTAGGTTTGCTTTGTGTAGTCATCTTCTAAAATAAGAACCAAAAAAGGCTTTAAACATTGCTCTTTTCTATTTTTACCTTCATTCAATAGTTGCTACTCTTCATAAACATCACAATTTTTGTTTCAATGTCTGTATGTTTTTGGGCTCTTAAACTGTTGGCTCTAATACTGAGAAAAATTGTAAGTATTTCCTTGCTCCTAAAAAATAAAAGGAAACTTACATGAATGAATATGTGCCTCTTCATCTTGATTTTGCTTACAGTTATACTGTGCCATATAACACAGATGTCTATAGGTGAATGAAGCTTGAATAAAGCATATTAAATAAACCACATTTAGCATGTCAATTTATAGGTAAAAATAACCCAAAAGCAATGTACAAACATTTGCCCTAGCAGTTCCACTTACAATGTCCTCTACTTGTCAAATGCATAGTAATAATGCTGACACTGTTGTTGGCTGAAGCAATGAAAACATGGGCTATTTTCTGATCAAGTTGAAAAATAATTTTGGGGGAGAAAAAGGCTGAGTGTGGGTGGGTGGTTTGCAGTAGACTGCATCATCTATAATTTAGTCTTTGAGAGGAAACGCTTTTGCAGGACACTGACATGTAAGAACCTGAACACACTTACACAGCATTACATCATTCCCATTTATTTATTTCAACTTCTTGGAAGGCTACTCAGGTTAGCACTTGGACCCACAGAGCTGGAAGAATATAAATATTCATGAACTTCTAGAAGCTGCTGCAGCAACAATGGTCATGTCTCCTGAGGGCTGGCAGAGGGAAACCAGTGAGATAAGTTTAGTTCTAATTAATAGTTGTTAAGATAAGAAATGAAAAACACCTCCTTATCCTTTTAAGGCCAGTGGTTCCATACCTGCCAGGAGCAAGATTCCTCCCGCTCTCCTGGGAGGCATTAGGGACTGAATCCTTGAGGTTGGGATTGCTCCCAGAGTTTCTCTGTCCAAAAAAGAGCATACCTGTGTCCTGAAAGGGGATGCAACCAAGCTATCATAGTCTCTTGGAGTGGGTAGATATGTAGGTAATCAGTAAACTAAATTTAAATAGGAGGGGGATATTCTCCAGGTATTTATCTAACTTTATACATTGAAATAGGTGTATACGTGTATGTGTTTTGCAAAGCATGAAATTGTTTCTTAAAGATATTCTTAACTGAAAAATATCAGAGGCCACATTTCAGCCACATTTGAAGATTTACACAGTGCAGCAGTAGTCTGCCAATGCTCTCAATACTTCCTGAACCTCTAAAGTCAGCCTAGTAGTAACTCTTGCAATTGCTACTGTCCTCATGGTAAGAAACACTAATTCCCACTTCCTTCCATTACTCTTGCTGGCTATTACTCTTGTCTCAGACACTAAGCCATTGTGCATTATTTCTCTTCCTCTAAAACTGCAACAACAACCAACTGGCAGCTTTTGGGGCCAGAAGGTTTCAGCTGGTGGTTCTGTGTGTCTGGTTACGTGACAGAGCACACAGAGGTTCAGCTGCTTCACTGTTTGTTCCTCAACCCTTGATCAGAGCTGGTTTCTTATCTTCTGATTTTTTCCCTTGATAGTTGGGAAATACTAAAAAGCCCCTTCTGAGAACAAACTGTCCAATTTTATGAAAGGGTTTTGAAGGCAGGTGGGATAAATGCCCATTCATATGCATCTACTTCCTCTCTCAAATTATTGGGGAGGGCTGACAGACCATAGGATTTGACAGCTTTTAGGTACCAAAATGAGATTCTGATGATCAGTTCCAAGCTGGTCCAACAAAAATTAAAACTTGAAATATTGGCATATGCCACGGGGGAAGGGTTTTTGGGAATGTGCCAGCAGTACAGAAATTAACATAAACCAGTATATGGGAAACAATCAAACTGGGGGGAGTTTGTTGGTGTGCAGCCAGCTCTGCTCCTGAATTACACAGGGGAGATCATAAATATCTGTGATCATTACCCAGGTCTCTAAAAACTCTAGAATATTAAAATTAAGATAGAGAAGTAGTCTGATGAGTTCAGAGGGGTTTGGACAGCGTGGACAGCTTTTTTTTAGATAGTGCAAGCACTTTAAATTTGCCTGGCCTGCAAGACATCCATGTTCACTGCTTTCTAGATGGGAGTACCAGAAAAAAGGGAATTACTGCTGGCTAGACTGGCATTTTAAGTGTGAATTGGGCATGGGGAAATATGGAAGATAGGCTTTCTTTGCTGGCTGGCTGGCTGCTAAATTCACACTTTGCTCTGGGCCTGGAAATAGAGAAGTCAGTGACAAGAATTGCACTGTGGCCCTTGGGGACATTACAAACCCTCTGTTCATTGGTAGCTGCTGTTAAGAAGTGCCCAGTGAGTCATGCCTGCACCATGTTAATGGGCAGAACCCGACTCCAGACGAGTGCCTTCTGCTTTTCTTATTCCTTTCAGTTTAGATTAGTTTCTTCTGACCTTTTCCATCACTATGTTTGCAGAGCTGGATCACTGCCTGCCTGTCTGTGCAAAGATTTTATTAGGTTCTGCAGTATAGGCCGTGGAGATTAAATGGTCTCAAAATCAGAGAAAAAAGCTTAGAGCAGGCTGCTTCACAATAGCAGGTGCAACAAGAAGATCTCTTCACACTTCATTTCAACACATCTTGTTCCAACCTCACACTAGCAGTGATCCTTTTTTGAGCAGTGGTCCACAAAATAATGGAATCAGAAATAAGCAATTGCTGACATAAGTGATACTACTTTTTCTGCATACACTTGCATGGAAACAAAATTTCAGTGTTGCTGTTCACAAATTTAAGTTTGTTTATGATCTGCTATGCTAAAAATCAATGTCAAGATTTCTGTGTGATATGGTTTAGTGGTTTAGGACTTACAATTGTAGTTCTGGGTTGACAGCTAGACTTGATGATCTTAAAGGTTACTTCCAACCTTGGTAAATCTATAATTCTGTGAAGACTGCACTAAAAAAACCTTTCTTTTTTTTTTTTTTTTTTTTAAATATGGTCACAGATGGCTTTATTTTAATTTGTAAAGGTTTTCAATTCCTTAGACAAAAATTTGTAGTTAAAAATTGGATAGACTTTACCAAAACTGTAAATACCAAGTGAATATCAGAGGCTGAACAATCTTCTGTTACCAGGAAAGACCCTCACTTGCATGTGAGCTGTTGTAGGGCACCCAGACAACATGACAATCAAACCCACAAGCCCTTTATTGGGGTTGGTCATAAGGAACTAACCGTACACACAGTGAACAACATCTTGGCTGATTTATGTCCAAAAAATTTCCTCTCTCCTAAAAAGGAATCCATGCTGCATGAAGTTGAAATAAAGAATGTTTAATTATGGCATTTACACGTCAGACAGGATTTCCTAAACAAGTGGCAATAAAAAGAAATCACACGTAACTTCCATGTTATTTATATTTATCTAATTTTATGAAGTCTAAGTCAAATTATTTAAATATGTGTTCTTTAGCATACTCCCTTAAACATCTGCAATGGGTTCCTGTCAGAAACAGGGTACTGGACCAGAAGTACCTGGGATAAACGAATGCATGAATCCTATGCCCTAATATAAGACAACAAAACACATCTGAGGTTTTCAAGCAGGATGACACAGAACATCAGCCCATCTTATGCCAATGAAAAATTTTTCTGTGGCATTCGCTTTCTATGAAGTTTTAAAATCACAAATATATGTTTCCTTGAACTGGTTATTCCTTGAAAACTTTTAATTGGCAGGAATTTGTTCCTGATTCTTAGCATAAATTAATATTTTAGTCCAAATTAATTCGTGCTTATTGTGTGTGTTTCCTCCCTCATTCTTTTCATCTTCAGTAATTTTTAAGTTCTTCTTGCAAGTGCAGTTCTGTGAAACTCAATGCATTTAGCACTTAATATTTTCTTAGATTAAGTTTTCTCATATTGAGAAATGATGTAAAAAATGCAGGTATTTTACTTTCAAAGGCAAAGGAACCAAACTTTCAGACAGAGAGGAGATGAATGCAAATGAAGCTCAACAAAACAACAGTCTGAATCCTGTTTCATTCTCTTCCCTTCATTGCTTCAGGGCTGCAATTTTTCCAGAGTTCCCACCTTTTCTTCTGAAAAAAGCATGACATATACAACCTAAAATTTTCCCTAAACAAAGGTAAATATCCAGACTAACCAGGGCATTAAAGGAACCACATTTAATTTTTTTTTCTTACAAATTTTCTGAACTGATTTAAATAAAACTCTTCCCGAATAACCCAGCCCAAAAGTCCTATCTATAATGGATGTGAAGAGAGTTAATGAGTACATTTGGAAAAAAATCACTCATGACAACTACTGAAAAAAATCCAAGGAAAAGTTCAGTTTAACAAAGCATTAACTGCAAAGTTTAACTGCAAATTGAGGTTGATTATCTAAATATTAGTAAACAGTTAAAAAAGAACAAAGAGCCTTGGAAAGCAGCCTTTAAATTAGGGCCACACAAATTTGTGCAGCGATCTCAGTGCTAATTGAAAATTAGGCAGTGTTATGGTTAGTTTAAATGACACAGCTAGAAACACTGGGCCTATGACAAAGAGACCCAAACCCAAAGACAGACAAGGTCTGCTTGATTATAGTGATTACATCATGGTCATTAGAATTTAAACCAACTAACCCAAACACAGACATCATATCTTCATTTGATAGCTGCAGTCTAGTAAATAGTGGGAAAGGATGTTATGTATGGATTAGCACAGCTGAAATGAAAACAGACATTCTTTTTGAACCTGTCTGGCATTGAAAATGAGAACTTAAAATCAGGCTGTAAATTGGACTCGTAAAGCCAGAGGCCTTTGATTTTTAAGGATCTGCATAGTGTTTTAGCCAGTCTTTGTTCTGCAGGAAAACCACCTCAGCACCCGGGTATGAGACATCCTTATGTGCGGTCTATCACGGTGCAAGATGTTGAGTTTATCTGTGGGAAAACATGAATACTAGCAATGTCCTCCTTTGAGCTCCACTGCTAGAATTCCCTTCGAGCTTGTGAGTCACTGTCAGCTGTTTGCTAAAAATAACTCTTTGGTACAGCTTGGACTTGCAGTCATTAGGGTGACGTGTTGAGATTAGTAGGGACAGCATAAACCGTGTATATTTAAAATGCATTTAATGTCTGTTAATCTTTAATTTACAATTTGAAAATGTGTGTATGTGTGTGTGAGGACATTTCACTGTCTAACATGAGGCATCCTTGTCACCACCTCTAGTGAGTTGTGCTCTTGGTCTCCCCATATACTCAACGCAAAAAATCCCCCAAAACCTGAATCAGGTTTGGTATTTCAAAGAAAGAGGGGACCTTGACACTGAAAGCTTCCCTCCCTTTTTCCTTTTTGAAGTTAAAAGTTATCATATTCCTAAAAATGTACACATGAAATCCTTTTTGCATTTCTGTCTAATAAACCTGTATATAATAAATTGCAAAGATCAAGGTCATTCCCATCCACACATATCTTTCTACAGAGACTGCATATAAACCCTAATAGCTACAATGATTTTCTGGGCTCTGGGACAAGGCAGAGAGTCAGGAAGGTCTTCAGAACATTGCCTTTACCTAATTTCAGAGTAAAGACATTTATTTTAGTGCTGTTATGATTAATATTTGAGAAACCCGTTCTTGGAACTGGACACGGCCAGGTTGTTAAAAATGGTTGTCTTGTAATGAATTGTGCTATTATGAAACGTCTCACACCAAAGACAAGCAACAGACCCAAATTTAACACATATACATTTAACATTTAACAGGAGAAGGCATTTCTTAGAAACTCCCAAAGATGCTTCAGACACAGACTCATCTCATAGTCAGAAACCAAAATCCCTGTGCCAGACTGATGGGTCTTACTACTTCACCAGTGTTATTTCAACTTTGCTTGACTTTTGCCAACTAGAAACTGTATATGGCTGTTTGACATATTAAAACTATGGGAAAGAGAACTCTGAAGTGGACATCAGAACTACAGGAAATATGGTCACTTCACTGGCTGCACTTGACTATCAATCTCAGATCTCAAGGCTTTGCTGCTTTAAAAGGATTTCAAAATGCAGAATATTTCATGCTAAACATCAGAGGCTTTAGAGGCATAGCATACTGGACTTCTTTAAATATTAAAAGGATATGAAGTTTTGTAATTAATTTTACCCTTCCTTCCTTCCTTCCTTCCTTCCTTCCTTCCTTCCTTCCTTCCTTCCTTCCTTCCTTCCCTTCCTTCCTTCCTTCCTTCATCACTTTATTGTTAAAACTTTAATTACCATAGCATCAGGGAACACCAAACTCGAGCCTCATGGTGACAGTACATGATTTAAGACAGTGCTTTAGAGAGAAACTAGTCTGAAGTCCATAAGCCCTTGTCTTTCAAATAGTGCTGTATTTTACATCAGGGAATCCTGGGAGGAAAGTAAAGCAAAACAGTGACAATAAGGCAGGAGCAGTTAATCCTCTGTTCACTGGGCTACTGGGATTCTCCTTTTAGAATGTTCTACCCCCAGCCCTATGGCTCTCCCACTCCTTGTTGCGCTGGGGCACAGCTTTGCCAGGAGGGATGGAGTGCTATTTCTTCATCCTGGCAGGATGCAGAAATAGTGTTTTCAAGTCTGTGAAACTGGATGAGAGCTACCTCCTAGATCTTAGACCCTCTAGATAAACAATCTAACCACTAACATGTATTGTGAACGTAGGTATATTCTCATACTCTTCAGGGTAAGGTATGAAATGCCTGACTTAAAGTCCTTAGCCAGCTCTCAGACCAGCAGTAGGATAGTGCTGGTGAGGAGGCAGTCTGAATCAATAGCTGAGTTTCAATTACACAGGTTTAGGCAGTCAGATCCTGGTTCAGATTAATCTAATGTCCCCAAAATCTTGCCAATGGATTTGTAGACATGACATCTGGCAACTGGAAAATCAGCCAAAATGAAAGACAGGACCAGTCCACAAATAAGGTTAATCCATCAGTCATTGCTGCCATTTGGGAGCTTCATGGTTAAAGTAATCAGACTCATTTCTTTGAGGCATTGTCTCTTTTGAGATAAGTTCTGACCATCTATGTTACATGGTAAGCAGAAAAGCAGGCTGCTGACAACAACGTAGATAGAATCAAAGAAAGATAATAAAGAGTACTGAAAAATTCAAGTTGTCATTCTAGTTAAGTAATGCCATTGCTCTTGGGAAGAGCAAAATCCTGACTTTGCTGATTTTGTGCTTTCCCAAACTTCTAATCTATATGGTGACACAAGACCCCAAAAAACTTTCTATGGACACAGCAAAATATGCTAAGTCTGAAACCTACTTATAATCTAGGATATCTGTGTGAGACAGACACCCTCCTCGATGTGGAGACATCCTCCTAGGTGAGTCTGTCCCTCTGTCTTGGCTATAGATGGATCCTAGGCAATTACCTTACAGAAGACATCTCGCTGCTGGGGAAAAAAACAACTGAATTGGATCCAGTCCTTGCTATGAATCTAAGGAGCTTTTACATGTAACTGTGTAAAAAAGTATGTCTTTTGCATAGTTAACAGAATAATTTATTTAAAACTATTTCAAAAATATATATCAATCTGCATATTCAGCAAGCTCAGTACACAGAGTACGAGACACAAGACAGAGACTGAAATATCTATTTGTACAGGGAAAGCAGCACATGCAGGTATGAGTCACAATACTGTGGTAAAACCCAGTAACAGGCACACTTTCATCCCTTCCCACAAACGTTGAACCTGTGCTGTCATACGAAAAGAAAAAAATTCCAGAATAAAATATGCTATTCCAACAAAAATAGCAAACAACTGTCATCTAAAGAAAATTTAAACTTATGAAGATTTCTATGTTACATTTTATCTTGTTCTGTGTATGATATATCAGTTGTCTTATGGATCCGTCAGTGTTTCCTCATGTGCAATCAAAATTTCAAATCACAAACCAGTTAGCTAATGTGGGGACACTGGAATTAAAAAAAAACAGTGATACAACTATGGACAAGATTGTCCTGCATGCTCTTGCAAGAAAATAAAGGAATGGAGAGTATTACAAATTATAAACTGTATAATGTCTCTACAACCTTTACACAGTGCAGCACTGCCTAACATGCAATGCAGCAGAATGTACAGAAATATATGCATTATTTAGCAGTTCTGTCACTGTTTAGATTCTTGGTATGCTCGTGCATCCAGTGAATATGATACAAAAAATTGTCCAAGCAAGCTCATTTCCATATCATGCCATTTTGGATGGTCAAATATGCTCACCTGCAGTCTGCTTGAGGAGTTACCCTCTTTTTTAATCAATGGTGCAGTTTTGCTTGATTTGACCAACTTTTGGTATTTCAGAATTCTTTTACGTCTTTGAAAAATCAAGAAGTTATCTTTCTTATTCCTAAGGCCTTGAAATAACTTAATAGTTTTCATCTTTCCTAATGCTAAAATAAATGTTTGTCACCACCAAAATCTTATCCAGGGAATCCTAAATTACAGAAAATTCAAATATGGGTGTTTTAGAAGGTGCCAATGGAAGTTAATGACATTGAGGGGCAATTAATATGAAAACAGCAGGTTAAAAAAATCACATACAGAATACCCATTCTAGTTCATTAACTGAAATTGTCATTGTTAGAAGTATAATCAGAAAAAGAAGAGGCAATAATATGAAAAAGTGTTAATTGCTTCATAATGCCATGCTGCAAAGAGCACTATAGCAAACATTTTGGCATCTTACTGTATATATTAACAATACAGCCCAGAAATTGCTAGGAGGTACAAAACTTGATACTCAGAGACTCTTCATCGATATGTTTATTTACTCAAAATAAATTCCCTTTCATTAAGTGTTTTACTCCATTAGTAGGAAAGGCAGCAACAGGGAGTATAGCAGTCTTTGCAGTTATCAGTTCTGCCAGGCCTTTTCTTCTGTGAAAAGATTTTTCTACACATTTCAGGTTGTATGGCAGAACTTCTTGGCAATGGAAATATTTAGAATATTTAGATATTTAGAAACATATTTTATTGCTCAGAAATAAGTTGAAATTTCTAGGATTCAATTGTAAAGAAAGTTTCAGGCCAAGAATATTTTGCAGTAAGTGTGACACTGAGACACCAACTAGAGCGAAGGTTTGCAGGGAAGAAGAAACTGCAGATTTGCAGGGCAAAATACTAACTATGAAGTCTTTTACACTAGCACTGCAAGATGTAGGCTTTCACCCCACATTCATCACAACTTTAAAATACCAGCACCAGCCCTGTGTGAAACTCAACATTCTTGTGTCACACAGGGTTCATTTTGCTGTGTGAGGGTTTGCACCTTCTCATTTCTCTGCTCAGGTTTCAGACCTGAAAGGTCTCAAGCTCTCCAGTCACAGCATGGAATGGGTCACGCTTCCTGCTGCCCTATCTGAAGAATTGCCCCCTTTAATGAGAGAAATAGAACAAACAATGAATAACAGTGCATTTCTGGCACATGCTCAGAAATCTGGGGTGGTTGGTGGGCACCTTCATGAATACCAGCATGAAATCGAGAATATGGTGATAAGCAGGATCATGAATCCATGAATAATGTCTGAATTGGAACTGAATTGGAGTCATTTATTTGTGCATGTATTTTCAAATCAGATTTTATGTTATTTGATAAGATGTAGCAAATAAGCATTTATGTATTTGCTAATGGAACAGGTTCTATATATAATCTATTAATGAAACCCAGATGGCATAAAACAGAGTGCATTACTGTTTTATCATTTGCCTACAAGATTTTTAATGTACTAAAATTCCATCTTTCATCAAAAGTCTCATGGCTACATTTCTCCTCAGCCTGGGGACTGTTGATGACTTTTCTCCAATATTGACTGTAGCTCCTGCAAAGGCAAGTGTCTTCTCTGGTGTAGGGCTTCAGCCCAGGGGCAACGTGCTGAGGAACCAAGTGAAACAGAGAGATGTGAGAAAGCAGTGGTTATGCACTCTTACCAGGAACAGCAGCAGACCAGTTCCCAATGATTCTTGTCTCCTTAAGTTTTAATGCTATTCATTGCTATTCCTATGTATCCATGACAGAACTCTGGGCCAGCCATCTTCCAGGAGGATCTTTCTCCTTCCTAATAAATGCCTTGTATACAAGGCAAGGAAAATGTAGTGGGGCTAAGCTTAATGTTGCCATTCTCTCACAGGGTACGAACATGAAAATGATGCCCTTGCAGTTACGTCTCTGGCTTTCTACATTGACGATGAGAGGATTTGTTCTTGAATTTTGCAAAGAAGGTGTGTCAGAGCAATTGCCAATGCTTGTATCAGTGAAAGAATAACTCAAATCATACCTTACCACCTCTCTCATCTGATTCCGACTTCCATACACCCTTAAAAATATGTCATAAATCTTACTAATACTTTTAAATGGGTGCTGGCATGCACATCTTGGGTGATAATTCAAGTAATATAAATCCTTGGGTGATAGACATCCTTGCCAAAGGTGACCACCAGCTGACGTAGCCCAAGAATGGTATGGAGGAGGCAGTACTTAAAAATTATCTTTCTTGTCTGTGAAACTGCCCTTTGTTTGGCTGATTTGGCTGGGATTTCTATTCCAGCTTTGGGGTTTTTTTCTTATTTGTTTTGTTTTTTATCCCTTATATCAGTTGGAATAGTGAGTAGAGGGAAAAATAATTTTGCCTCCAACATCTATACACTCTTTCCCTAGATGTACTTTCCAAAAGCAGAGGGTTACAGCCAGAGTTGAAGGCTAACATTTTTCTTTTAAAATCAAACTGTCTGTTATTCACAAAGACCCCACAGTCTATTTGTTAGAGTAGCCTGGCTCTATTCTGGAGTGAATATCTTAGAATAAATGACTTGAAACAACCGTGCCAGGGAAAAAGGAAAATCGTGTTGAAACTAAAATGATAACTTCATTGTCAGTGTGCCTTAAAAGATAAAGTTTGTGGCAATAATTTCTGTGAGAGACAGTTCAGGAAATTTGTACTGGTAAAGACTGAAGTCTTTAATTTTTGCACTCTTCGATGTATCCTTGAGTGTAGACGTAAGAAACATCAGAGAAATAAAAGAAAATGTTTCAAGGAAGACAGCTTGGGGAAGGGGAAAGAATTTATTTCAAATATAACTGTTATATGGCTTTTATACCACCTACAGCTGAGACAAAATGCTTTCAGCAAAACAATATTTCATTTTATATATATATATATATACCAGTTAATAATATATATATCAGTTAATACATTAATGGTAGAAGCTGCTTTTAAAAAGTGGTACTGTTTTATGAAAGGTACTAAGTAGACATTGCTGTGTTAAATTCTGACTTTGTGCTTCCAGTCTCACTGACTTATTTTGTTTGAGACACACTGTGTCATTTGGACATATGGGAAAAAATTTTAAAAATCCCAAAACCCTAAGCTTTTGAAAAGAGGACCTTTTACACCTTTTGAAAAATATCTCATGGCCGTTTTGAGCAGTGGTGATCTGTAAAGAAAACAGATTAGAAAGTTTGATAATAGAGGAAGGAAATATTATTATCACAGCTTGAAATCTGTTAACAGGGCCTTCCAAATGGGGCAAACATTAAAGTCAAATAGAAACTCAATTACAGGAAGATTTTCAACTTGTCAAAAATAATTGCATTAATGTCAGCAATGCTGAAGGTCTAAAACAAGGAAACTATTGTACAGTGTCTCTAGAAAGAAAGATTAAAGGAATGCATAGCATAGTTTCAGCAAAAGGTCCAAAATGCTCACATTTATTTTGGTTTTGTTCTGAGGCCAAAGACCACAGTACTGAATAATACTGTAACTTCAAGCTATAACTTTCTGACAGATGTTACATCACATGAAGACTGTGGAACACTCAATAAGAGGAATCATTTATCTGTTTTCCTGTGAACCAAAACTTGTAGTAAATACATGTACAGGACAGAGAGTCATCAGTTTGGAGGAGCTGGACCTTTGAGACATGAGCTTATTTGTGCTTTAATGTTTAGCTAGTATTGCAGGAGGAAGTGTTCTGCATTTGCAGCTAAAGCTCCGGCAAAGTAAATTTTTTTTTAAAAAATCTAGCAAACTATTATAGAAAACTTACATCCACTACTGATTTAAATGGGATTTTAAACAATTTTTTATGAGAAGGAATGTATTTCTTTGTTTCCTGATGTCCTAGCCAAGGCTGGGATAATATTTATAGTACTGCTGTCTTCATAAGCAGTTCCTGTATTCATTCTGAGCAGAAGATGCAAAGACAAAGCAAGGCAAACTAGAAAAACAAAGTGACAGCACCAAAAATGTTCTTTCCTTTTCTTTATCTCTGTGTTGTATTGTAAAAGTTCATATATAAAGTCCTGCAATGCACAGAATTATTTATTTACTGATTCTTTTTCTTTTTCTTCATCT
This sequence comes from Machaerirhynchus nigripectus, assembly GCA_013397975.1. Taxonomy (NCBI): domain Eukaryota; kingdom Metazoa; phylum Chordata; class Aves; order Passeriformes; family Dicruridae; genus Machaerirhynchus; species Machaerirhynchus nigripectus. Next base: position 5,392,677 of record VZRQ01004617.1, read on the forward strand.
TCTTCCAGCTGTAATTCCAGTAATCTAGTGTGGCTTGGACCTCTACCTATTCAGTGTCTAAATTCTGCTGAAATTAATGGGAATTAGAACTATATAAACAAGGACCTGGTGAGTTTTCAGAAGTACTTAGGCAGTTTAGTCCTTTTTCAAAAATCTCACTACAGTCCACTTTTTGATTTTAAGCCTCCTGATCTCTTTCAGGACATAAAGGGGGCTTATAAGAAGAGAGGACATGACTTTTTACAGAGGCAGGTAGTGACAGGACAAGTGGGAATGGCTTTAAACTAAGAGAGGAGAGATTTACATTGTACGCTTGGGAGAAATTCTTTACTCGGTGGATAGTGAGTCACTTCAGAAGGTTGCTCAGAGAAGTTGTGGTTGCCTCACCATTGAAAGTGTTCAAGGTCAAGTTAGATGGGACTCTGAGCAGTCTGGTCTAGTGAAAGGTGTCCCTGCCCATGGTAGGAGAGTTGGAACTAGACGACCTATAAGGTCCCTTTCAACAGAAACAATTTTATGATTCCATGTCTGTGGTCTTATCCTAAATAAGTAAGTCATTTTCACAGGGCATTAGATGTTATGAAATTAATTGCTTTGATTGACTGATGTTTTCTTTGCTTAATTAATCTGTGGAAATACCTCACTTCATGTTTTTTTCTGGTTTTACAAAACCAGGAGCTGATTACGTCATATGACTGGAATGGCTTCTCATGAAAGCCTGATCCATGGAAGTGCCACAAATGTTAATTTTCCTTTAATCTTCTCAAGCTATTGAAGTTACACAGCATTAACACTCAATAGCTCATACCAAGATTTTAATAGCCAAAGTGACACCCACACTGTAAGAGCCAGTATTCTGCTAACAGCCAGGGTCAGTAACATTTTTACAGGGCCAGACCAAATACTTTCCCAATCAGTACATTTCCTAAAATTATTTCAGGGGCCAGTGATGAGAAAGAAATGTTTGACCTCTGGTATTGTTTGTTGAAGTGTTATAGCAGGTCCTCTCCAAGCATCCCTTCACCTTTGGAAATCTGTTCTCATTTCATTACACCAGATCTGTTTCCAAACTCTGTGCTTTGTTACAAGAGCACAGAACTTTTTCGTAAACAAAGTAAATGTGCACACCAGAAACACTCTGAGTTTGTGCTAGCTATTTATTTTATTCACATCACAAAGAGATTTGCATTTCACCTTTTCAAAGCTGCATGCAGCTGTATTTCTACACCAGGGATGTAACCAGGCTGAGTAAGTGCTGAGCTAGGAGTCAAGAAACCCTGGCTTAGCTTGTACCATAATTCTTTGGGCTTTCCTATGTCAATAAGAGGGTGCTATGGTATTTTTGCATCAGAAGCAGCACGTGACCCTGATAATACAATCCACCTTGCATTTAAAGTGAAAGGATTGCTCTCCAGCCAGGGCAGAGTGTGTCATGGCTCCCTCCACCTCATGAGTGTGATTTTTTTTCCTTAGAAACTAGGGCATGGCAGAAAGGGGAACAGACTGTGCCTCATTTTTCTCTGGCACAAAAACACAGTGCACTGAGAAGGTGCACCAAGCGGAAGGAGGTTAAGTGCAATCACAGTTCCAGGAATTTGGTGCCTCTGGGACAAATAAACTTATTATTCCACTCATTTCACACTCAAGCACTACTTTAATGATGTGGATCCACTGAGAATTGGGCTCTGAAGTCTTGGGTAGTTTTTTACTTGTAATGGTGTCTAGCCAGCAGGGAGAGAGTAAGGGGTGTTCCTCAGGAGACATCCAGGCCACAGTATTTGAAAATAAGCTTAGGGAAAGACAGACTCCATTGCCTCCTTCCCACCCTAACTAGTTATACTGTTTCACGTGTTTGGAGTTTTGGGGAACAATGTGGAGACTTGTGAGCACAGATTTATCCCACCCCATGGAAGATAGTTGCCTGAGGCAACTTCAAGCAGGGAAAGTCCTTGCCCTGAGATGCGCTTCCAGGTAGTAGTCAAGCAAACTAAGACCAAAATAATTTTCTGAGGGTACCTGTTTCTCATCAATAACTGTGGACACTGAGCAGAGCAACCCGGAGAGGTGTCTAACATTGGTGTCCCAGGAATCCATCCCACATTTTCACCCTCACACTCTCAATGAGGTCGCAACGAGAGAAAAACGTCTCTTGCTTGTTAAGTTTGCATACATCAGATGAAAACCTGCATGAGCAAAGCAGTGTGTATAAAAACAGGATTTTACCTCTTGGTGCATAATGACACACTTGAAGGCTTTACCTCACACAAGTCAGATGAGACTTTTCTGGCCCAAAGAAGCCTACTTTTGTGGGCAATATATACTTTTGTCTTATAAATGTTTACTCTCTCATTTCTTGTCATCCAGCTGTCAGAAATCTCAGAGGTGCAAGGGAAGCCTAAGCAAGCATGAAGTTCACAAAGATCTTCAGACTGAATTTGAAACCTCAAACTGTTTAGGGAAGACTTTGGCCACTTATTTGCTGTTTCAGTCTCGTAACAGATACTTAGCTCTTCTAAGCACTGGGATTTGTGTTACTGTCCGTTATTTTTATTTGGACAGATCACAGACAATATAATCAGTGAGCTTTTAATCTGTTATCAGTACATGATTGTAACATATTAACACGATTGTGAGATATAATTTTGTCCTATTTCAAAATGTTCAAATTATGCCCAGTGAGTTACGTATAAAATTGTGTGTAAGACATTTTTCTCTCTTCCCTTAGCCTAAGAGAGACATTCAAGCACATTACCAGAGTGCAATTTAGGAAGGACTCATTCAAAATGTTGATAATGGATTAAATAGCTTCGAGCAGAACAGCATAAAGAATCTCCTCCTGCTGACTAAAATTTATAGCTGTGGCTTACATAGTAGCTTAGCAGTTCACATATGGCTTATGTCAATGGCAGAAACCATGTTATTTTCTAAATCACATTGATTTGTTATGTGGTACTGAAAGATCTAAAACAGAATCATTGGCTATAAATTACAGAATCTAGTCTTCTACATTCTTATCTGTGTTTCAGATCCGTCAAAATGAGCCCGAGAGTCAAGTCTTCTATGTACACAATGCTACTAGTCAAAGAGTAAGAACTAAGACCATTCAATTTCCTCCTTTTTTGGAGCCAAGCCAGACTGACATTTTCCTTTCTGTTAGTTTTGGCAAAGAGGAAAGAGAGGGAAAACTTTACTGCTCTGTTACTGATGGTTTTTTTATTTTGTTTTTATTAAAAATGTTGAAACATGTGAATGAACTGGCAACAGTTCAGAAAGCCATTAATGGTACTGATAACGGGGAATCCTATCCAGCCTCCACAGCACCGCAATACTTAATTGCAATAAATTTTACTGAAATCGGGTGACTGATGTGCACAGTTAATGAATCGGTAAAGATTCAAAGGTTAATCTGCTGGGAGGTAACAAGCTCTGCCCATCTGATATTGTAACCAAAATATGATATTTGTTAGTTACATGATGATATTTTTTGGGCATACAACAGAAAAAAATGAGTTTTTATTGGCTGCAGCTTTGTTAGGTCTCCAAGACCAAAATGCAGAAAAAGAAACAACTCTAATGGTGATTCTTGAATCACAGACAAAACTTAAATATATTAGAGGTGAAATGTGACTCCCTGAATAAAATATATTGTCAAACATCAAAGGAATTGCCCGAGAAGCAGAGTGTTCCCTGAAGCAGAGTTGCACATGTGCCCAGGAGCGCCCCCGCCTCAACCCTCAGCCCTTTTCCAGCCAGCTCACCCTCCCTCCCGAAAAACCTGAGAGACACGACGGCTGTGTGGAATCTGGGAGAGGTGGGGGAAAGTGTGCAGTCAAGATTCTTAAGAACTTCTCTAACAATAAAGCAGCTTTCTAGAAACAAAGGGGCAAGGTCCAAGCAGACTCAACACTTAAGTGAAAACAGGAATGGAAAGGAAGAAAAAGATAATTCAACTAACAGCAAGAGAGGTGGGTGAGGTTAAGAAAGCCGATGATTAACGCTCTTGCTTCGCCCTCAGGAGACTCACATTCAGATCTTTTTCTGCCACACCTACTTTGTGGAGCTGGATATGCTGCTTACACTCTCTGGCCCAAGGCCTCCTTCTTCTCCCCCACCCCTTTATGCAAGGATAATGGTAGCTACTGCATAGTGAGCATAAAAATGCTGAAGCCTGCAAAAGGTGCAGATCTTGCAGATATTTGTGATAGACAGAAACCTTGCCATGAAAGAGCACACTCCCAGTGTCTTTGACAACCCATGGCTTGAAAGTTAAACGTTACGTTCTAGACTCTCGATTGCCAGCTTACAGCAGAGAGACACAGTCTAAGTAAGGCTTCTAGAGAGTGAAATGTGATGATTTCTCCAGTATATTCATTCCTCTGTCCAGTTGCCCATGGGACAGGAAAGCCTGGAAACTGCCACTGCTGACAGGAACCTGCGCAGCCCAAGCCCTGAGTTTGGTCCGTCATCTCTTCACATCTCTTGACACAGGGTGATGGCCTTTGAAGCCAGATCTTGCTCTATATCCTCATCAACTCAGCTTTAGGACTTCTCTTTTTTCCTCCTTTCTTTACGTGCACGGACCAAAGGTTCAGGTGTTGTATTAAAAATGCATTAGTATTTTATTCCATGCTTGGATAGACCTCTCCAGCACTGGGGACATAATAAAATAACTATAAATTTAATGCAGTCTAATTTATTCAACAACGAATGGGGATGATGAATATCACATTCCTTTTCTGCAGCACTTCTACAAATAAATCTTAAATCACTTTCTGGGCAGGGTTCTATAGACATCATTACAAGACTTAGCTGAAAGACAAGAAACTGATGAACATAGCAGCGAAGTGCCTTGCCCATGGTCACTCAACATATCAGAGGCAAGGCTGCTTTGTGTTTCTCCAAGGTCTTCCTAAGGCCAGAAGACTTCCTCTAAAGAATTATGCTATTGACTTGTCAACAGGTTACACCAGAGCCAAGCTGTACACACTCTGGCTCAAGCTAGAAGGGTAAAGCAGGATGTCTGTGTGCCAGGTTGAAGTCTTCTACTTTGGGACAAATCAACACTTCCTTTCTCGTGCAGGATTTGCCAGGAAACAGAACTAACATATTTCAGTCCAACTCAGATGCATATTACCTGAGATGCAACTTGAACATGTCCTAGGGCTCCAGTCTGGAATTTAACATGGGCTTGGGACGATTACCAACAGGTAGAGCTAACAATCTCCAGACCCTTTGTGATGAAAAAAAGTAGTAACCAAAGGATCATGGAGGGACGACTCCGATTCCGATGCATTTGGAACTTACTTCCAGTTTATTTTGAGTTCTGAATTTCCTGTGTCTGGAAGCATCCTTTCCTCTGTGACCATCTTGGTGACAAAGAACTGTTGGCTACAGTGCTGATGGAGGGTTGAAGGAGGAAGGAGGGAATCCACTACCGTGTCAGAAATCTGTGATCTTCTCAGCGGCCCCTCATTGCTTCGCTAGGCTTTAAAATGATTTGCTATAATGTGTATTGGTTATAATGTGATGTTATTTAATAATAGCCTACCTCCAGGCAAATCTGCAGGTAAAATATACCTGTAGCAGGAAAATTTGGTTTCTGATACAGTTTAATACTACTGCAATCAACTACCTGTTTCAGAATCTGTAGATGTCAATGAAAGACCTCAGAGGTCTGGACCAGGATCTAACAAGATCTAATTACAGCTTCAGATTGTGGGTCACAGCAACATTTTCACTAAAGGTGAGAGTGAAACCTCATGGAAGCCAGTCATGGGCATAGGATGATGAGAAGACCATGATAATCCCACCCTAAAGCACTTCCCTTATTACAGATACCTGTTTGCGTAGATATTTCAGGACAGTCTTTTCAAATTAGTAATTACAGAGATTTGATTACATTTTCAGGTCTTTGTAGGATAATATGAGAAGACATTAATGGCGTAAGTAGTTTTAAAGAGTTTATGTGCTATCTTCCAAGTTCAAGACAGACACATAGAAAAACTTAGAACCATGCAAAGTAGTTGGACTGCTACCCAGGATATAAAATTGGGTTGAAAGGAGATTAGATGGGGAACAACAATTTTTACTGAGAGGCAGGCTGGGATGCTGAATTTTAAAGGTACTTTGTTTCTTTTAATTGTCTACCTTAGTATACATTGGATACACAGGGCCAGAAAATAGTCAACAAGGGTTCAGCATAAGGGCTTGAAACAGCAAAAAAAAGTCTTTACAGTTAAGCTACTTTCTTGGTGCTGAAGGAGGATTTATAATGTGAGAAAGAGTATTTGAAACTTTAGCATGGTAATTCAGAACGTTTTGGGGAGAGGCAAGATAGTATTTTTGTTTATATTTTATTGCATATTCTGTGCTCATATTGAGATTTGATTCATATAAAATTAAAGATTACCAACAGAATAATGAAATGTGATTGTCATGACTGTAAATTTTAGAAGAAAATATTAATTTATTGGAAAGAAAATAGCTTTACATATTTATATAAATACATATGTATATCAGGCAGATCAGTTATGAAAGGTAAGGAGGGGTCACTGCAGAAAGTTAGGCTAAAGATTATAAAAATATTAAAATTGTAAAATAGTAAGTGCCATGGCAACCAAAGCAAGCTCCAAAGCATATTAGGGTAGCATGAGAAGAACTTAGTATACTGGAGGGTAAGAGGTCAGAGTTCTGAATTGCAATTCAGCACAATATTCTTGAATAAAAAGAAATATTCCTGAAATACCCCCTAAATATATTTTTATTACAACTTCCTAGTGATCAAGTTTAGCATCCTACCTCTGCTGACTGACTCCATGAACTAACCTCTTGTGGACTGTCCCTGAACTATCTCTGACTAGTTTAGTGTCTGTGGTCTGTCCAGGGAATATCATGGTCGACAGCAGGAAAACATGGCAGACTGTGTATGGTCAGAGGCCGTATCCTGAACATGGTCACTCACAGATCAGCTTTGCTAGCCTACAGCAAAGTGGCTGAGAAATGCAATAAACTGATCCCAAGCAGTGTCAGGCTTATGTGATCTTTGAGGAAAAATAGGTCACTCTATCTTGAGGAAAAACACGAAGTTAGTGGGATGATGGAGCAAATGTGCACTGCAGCTCAGGAACTGTCAGGGTGCTGATGGACTGACAAAAGGATGATCACAGGATATCCTTGACAAGAAAGGACGAGAAGAGAAAAGTGTTCAAAGAAATTCTTGATATATTTCTTTTCTGCTTACTTAAAAGCTTCACAAAACAGTAAAAAGAGAATCTACTCTGAAAATGTTAGTACACAGAATTTTAAAATCAGATGGTTTCTATCGTGAGTAAAGTTGTCACTGATACATCATACAATTCACAACTAAAGCATACACTTTATCATTAGTGAGGTATTCTGTGAATATCATTTTCCTAGTTTAATCCAGTTGATTCTGATTATCAGAAGTAACTGGTGTCTCTGAGTATCAAATATGAGGGGACAGACTTACAGTAAGTTATCACTTTCTTATGTGTATTATAAAAAAGAAATATGATTCATTGGTTGATTTTTAAGTGTTGGGCAGGTTTGGTTTTAAATAAATTCTCCTGCACAGTCTGTGGTACTAATGACACAGCTGGGCTGTGATATTCCACTTTAGTTCAATCTGCCCCTGTGAGAGATTGTGGTGCCATATGCAGAAAATTCAAACATCAGGAGCAAAAAGAAGAGATCAGGTAGTAAAAACAACATATCTTTTAAATAAGAAATATATGGGACATTGTGCAGTTTTAGATATTATGTGAAAGTCTGTCACTGAGCTACCTTTGCTGAAAGACATGCAAGTTTTTTCTCAGCTTTTAGGGATGTTTCCTAAAGAAAATACCATACTGTCTAGTCCCTCTAATTTTATCTACCATCAAGATGCAAAACAAAACCAAATTTGAGGCTGTTTCTGTCACATGAAACAGGTGGAACATTTCTTCTTTGTCTTTGTCCAACATGAAAGATTGTTACATCTCTGAAGTTTAAGGCATGTGTCCTTTGGAGCAATGCCCCTTCCGCTGGATCTCCTCAAATACTGGCAGCTGGTCAATTTCTTTCCTTGGCTTTGCCAATGACAATATTTTGTGCTTCAGTGTTGCCTTTGCGTGTCTGTGTCTGACATGATTTTCCTTGCCATGCAGAAAGAAGCATACAATATTTTGGTTTGAATAGTGTAAGTAAAACAAGTTGCCTGTAGACTTTACACAAAGAGATTTTGCAATGGGTGATAGTGAAAGAAATCCACAAACGAGTTCAAATATAAAATTTGCTCTGAAGTAGGCAGATAAAAATATGGGCCTTTTCTTATGCTGGAACTTTTGGTTCTGCGGGAAGAAGCGGGGAAGAAGACTGAGATGCTCCCTCCTGTCAAAACCACATGTGCCTCATTAACCATGATACAAATCACTTCAAATAGTAATGCTTCCAGTTTGTCCTGCTTTATCTGCCTGTGTCTCCTCTTCTCACCAAGCACCAGTTTCTCCCCAAAGAAGGTGAAGTACAAAGACATTGAAACGGAATGGACTTTTTTTCTTCTTACTGTTGTGTCTCATGAACATGTTACTTATGAGGAGTGGTAGAATCTCTCTGGAAAGAAAAAACAAAGGTACTTTTAGGCCTTTAAAAGGAAAGTTTCCACAGTGGTGTATTTTTATCATGAGCAGTGTACTATTAGCAGATCTAAGCTTTGCAAAAATGGTGTGGGTTTGGGTCCTCTGTTATTTTGTCACTAGTTGAGACAATGCTCTAGTTGTCATCCGGCTTGGATCACGTATTAGGTAACATTTAAGATAAGGGATCCAGGATACTTTCATCTTTGATGAACTCCTTATTTTTTTTTTTTCAATAAACCTTATGTTAATATATAGTTCAGCCTTTCATTTTCTTTCTTTTTTTTTTTTTTTGATATATAAAATTGGTCTATATTGGAACAGATGGAAAAAGATGTTTAAAATGCACTCAAGAACACGCTTTTGTTTTTATCTGCAGGAGTGGTGACAGTGAGTAGCTCTGTATGTAATTGTAGATTTGTTTTTCATTACATTTAAAATGTTTATAGAGTTGACTCCAAGATTAGAAAAATTTTGCGCAGGAAATTAAAGTGTTAAATATATACCTATCAATTTAACATCAAATATAGACCCAAACTTTTCTGATCTCAGTTTACCAGAAATTCAGATGATGATATCAAAACATGAAAAAAAAGGGGAAATAAAGAAAGAAAATCTAGTATTATCAAATTGCAGCTCTAGGCCAGGATTCGCCTGTCCAGCACAATAAAGTTCTAACTGTCTATGGGACTTCAGAGAAATCAGTCTTTCTACTTGCCCTTTGAAGTCACCAAGACACCAATGCCTGTGATAAAAGAGTTTATTTATAACTTGGTCAGCTTATGTCTTTTCCCACTGAACCAGCAGGCTTTCCAAGGTTTGGGGATATAATTTCAAGGGCTGTTAAACCTCTGTCAAAATTTTTCTGGCCCCCTAAGGAGCCTGACTATCCAGTGTTCTGTTTGCTATGACAGGGCTTCATGTGGAAGCATTCACAAAACTGACAGCTTCAACTGCTGCAGTTTTTGTAACAGAAGGTGGCATTTAATCTGAAAAATAACATTGGCAAATCAGCATATAATTGGGTTTTTATTTCCTGTCTTTTCCCCCTTTCTTTTTGCTGCCCTAAGAGATAAGACAAAGCACAATACTGTAAGTTCATGATGTCTATGGAAAGATGTTATTTATATATAACCTGGAAAACTGCAAGAGACAGGAATCATGGATTTTTGTGTGATGAAATATGTTAGAGCAAATCCTTAAAATATATTATAGCATAGACTATAGCACTGGTTTAGGATAAGGTTGTAATCCCTCTGCCAATTGTTGTCAACAGCAAACATAAAGACAGTCTTAAATATCTGAAGTGGTAGTTCTCAGTGTACCCAGTCTGTCATGTCACAGTGACATATCTACTGTCAAGAATTTCATTGAAAACTCTTCATGAAGTGTTACAAAGAGTTAACACTGAATCACTTACTTTTGTCCCACAAGCCTCGACATTTTGGGAAGAATTCATCCAGCGGTCCACCCAAAATGAGCAAATACCAACTGTGGAAAATGTGCCATCTGGAGCTTCGGACAGTGTTTTGGTCTTTCTCTATTTAAAATCAGTCCAATTAATGAGACTGCTAGAATCATAAGACTGATTTAAAAAATGGTATAATTTGAAAAATACTGAGAAATACAGGTTATTCTTGTGACTTGACTTCCCTTTTTGAGCCCTGGGGATTCCTACTTTCAAAATTTTCTTCATAGTTTTGTGAGCAAGAAGTTTTTTTTCTTCCTTTAAATTCAGGCCAAAGCTCTCACATAATCTGACTCAAGATATTGGCCTTAACATAAGCACCACATTTTATGAGACTGAAGAGAAAGTCATGGAAGTTGTCCACACTTCCCTGAAAATAATTGTACATATGTTTACTTTCAGATAATAAATAACAGAGAGATAGGCACAGTAATTTAAGCAGACTGCCAGCTTAGTAGTAGAGCAATTATTAAAAATGGCTGTTTGGGGACAGGACAAATGTCCATCCCAACTGGTACCCCACTTCTGACAGCAGCCAAGTGCAGAAACAATGGGGAGAATGTAAGGGCAGGACAGCTGTATTGTGCTGCATTGTGAATATCATAGTGCAAGAAAGTTTTCATCACCGTCTCTTTGTTGATATTCTCTACCTGTTCAGCAGGTAGCATCACACTGTTGCAGGATGAGATAGTGTCTTGGAGCTGCTCCAGCTTGTTAGTCTTTTCCTCCCTTAATATGGAGAAGATCCTAAGACATAGGAAAGAAATCATTGTCCTTCAATGTGTATAAGACATTCTGTTTGTATACACTGTGTGTGTAAAGTGCCTTGTATTCACTAAGAAAGAGGTATCACAAAATAGCAAAGTATTTTTATTATTGTTAGGCAAAAAAATTCTACATGTCTCCAAAAGGTTGAGCTGGTGTAAAGAAATTTTCACTGTGTAGAGGCAACTCAACAAAAGATGCATTAACACTTCCTCGCTTTGATGTAGAGATCTTGAAAAATATTATGATGGAAAATAAATACTTTGTCCCTATAGCTGTATCTGTTTCCACTGTGAATCTATTAAAGTAAGGAGTTTCTCTTACAGATTAGTGGCACCCGGAGCTGAGTTAAGCAATGACAACTTTGGAAGTCGATTTATATTTGAATCAGGAAATGACTCAGTGTTTTCTGAAGTGTTACTTCAAAGCTCACTCTTTTATAGTTAGGTAAAAATGATATCACATCTTCAGAATGTTAAATTAAACAATTGCACAGAGCTTGGGATTTATTTCTGATGGTTCCTTAAGCTGTTTTTTCATACTATGCATATGTATGTACATACATATGTTCCAGGATGGTTTTGTCATATCTGGACAATTAGTGAATAGTGTCATATACACTCACCAGTGCTATGACACCTTTTGCAATCCTACATGTCACTCTGTTTTATGTTGCCATACAGATAACTTGTCTTCAATGTGTAAGAATTAGTGGTCCTACGGTTTATGGATCTCCTGACATTATATCCCATTATTATGTTAGCCAAAATGCGACCTTCATGTGAAGGTGATAACAAAAAAAGACATTAGCCAATAAGAAGTATTTCTACAAATGGTCAAATGACAGTGAAAAAGGAAATATTTTAACAAAGCAATGTTAATACAGCCCAGGATCAACTCAAATGAAATCCCTGAGGAAGACTATCTGAGGAAACATAGCATACTTTTGGCACAGTGTACATTACTGCATGCCCAACACATTTTCCACAAAGCTCTTGTATATTTTCTGTATGAAAATCTAAAACATAAATTCTTACATTTAGCAGTTGAAAAAATACAGGAGATTTAAACCAGCAATGGTTCGGCTGGATGCCTACAGATTTTTTTTGGCAATTAGATCTGAAGGAAATGATCTATCTCGAAAAAAAAGAGAGAGAGGAGGGGGAAGGCTGATGAATGTGGCCATACGATATGATTGAGGTCTTTCTTTCTTGACGAAGTCGAATGTTTGTGTGAACTATAGAAACACAAATAACAAATAAATAACTATTATTGTTATAATTACTAAGTGTATTTTCAATATGATCAGCTTCAGTCTTGGCACCTACTGAATTAAGGAAGTGCTGGACTCTGTGACTGAGCCCTGCCCACTCATGCCATGGTCCCTTATGCGAAGGACGCTGAAGTTTTCTCCAAGCTGGTGCTGCAGTCTACTCTGCAATAATTCTTGAAATTTTCTTGCCAGACAAAGCATCACAGTGCCTCAGAAACATTACTATGATGGAGATAGGCTGGTGGGCCAAGCTAAGTTGAAATCTTCGGCATTGTAAGCAGCCCAGGGAAGAGAACAAAAAATGCAGCTTTTGGAGCAACAATGTAGAGTGTCACTCCAAATTTTAGTTGATCAGCCACTGTTATTAAGAAAGCAAATGTAGTTTATGGAGAAAAAATTGATCCACTATGATTAAAATTAAAAAACTAACTGGATGAAACTCAAAAATTTTGAAACATGAAATGTTGACAACAAGTATCCTCATAGCTTACCTAAATTTGGGTCTAGAAAGTCAGATGTCATAGGGAAATGAGAGTAGGCAGTTTAGTTCCTTCTTCCCACACTAACTCCCTGTTGAGGTGCCACCATTATGATTGCTTTTTATTTATGGTCTTACAGGATCAGATTCTTTCAGAAGAATCCCAGAAATGACCAGTATCCACAGGTGTAATATTTTAGGTAACGTTCCAGTGTTGCTGGTCTCTTTTTTTTTATCACAATTATTCCTGAGTTTTCCTGAGATTTATTATTTTTCCAATACGATTTAGAACCAAGCTTATCTGCTGTTTCAGTAGATCTATGGCTATAGACTGATGTCTGGATGAGTACTGAATTCCAGGCTGTTGTTGTAAGATAGGAGAATAGAGTGCATGACCTTCAAAAGTACCTCTAAACTGTTTTCTGCAGTTGTCTTCACTGGCTTTTACCCCAGCAGAATTTCTAAAGGAGAAATTGTCTTAAGATTTCCATTGGAATTCAGAGTGTATTTTACTGCTATACCCACAAACAACAAAGACCTCAGTGGCCTTTGTAGATCAGTTGGACGCATGGGGGAATTGCAAAACAACAAACTGAATCATCTTCAGAAAATCCCCTGGGCTGAAAAGAGTTTGTGGTCTGGAGGAGTTTCTCCTCCCTCTGACTGTGTATGGTTGCTGGTAGGTACCCACTCCTAACGTAGCAGAACCTTCGGTACCCGTCCTGAGATTCACACTCAGCAGTGTGGGTGGGTATCTCCAGGAGTGGGTGGGTGTATGGCCTGACAACCTCCACCAAGGAAAAACCACCGAGTTAAAAACCTTGTTCGCCCTCTTTGATACAGCACATGGCTACTTCAACCCATCCTTTCAGCAGTTCTGCCCTGCTATCTTACAAGCCTGGCAAACTGAAGATGACTTACATTTCTCTTGGTGTCCTGTAGCACAATGCAGCTATTGAACCTTTTGACTTTTTGTAAAGTAATTCTATTTCTTAGAATTTTGGGGATGCAAAAGGCAGCAGGGCGTGGGTGTGTGCAGAGAGGGAGGGGATTAGGCAGACAGAGATGCAGAAATACAAAAAATAAAAGTAAAATAAAAGTAAAATAAAAGTTTTCCCTGGACTAAACATTTTCTGCATGTTTTGCTGAAAATAAAGAAATTGCAATTCTACTCTTGTTCAAGAAGTTGTACTTTGCAGAAGCAAAACACATGAAATTTGCACTTACACTTGTAAAGTCTCTGTGCTATGTATAGATAAATGGCAACAAATGGAATTGCCTATCATATTTTTTTTTTCCTATGATCCTTGGGTCATTTGTAGAGTTCTGACTTTTTAAAGAAGTGTGTGAGAGGGTGTCCTGGTTCAGGTCAGGACAGAGATAATTTTTGCAGTAGCCAGGAGAAGGTGTGGACAGGACATGGAGGTTATTCTATGCCACCTCACTCCCGTCTGGGAAGAAGGGATTCCTTCCAGTTGAGAAAATGTAGTGAGGAAGTTGTCTGGTATTTTTGGTTGTCATGGGTTTTCCGGGTGAGTCCTTTCTTGTCTTATACCTTTTGTTATTAATATTGTTGCTGTCACTGCTCGTTTTCTTATCATGTTGCTGTTTCCAGCCTATTGTTCATATCTCAGCTGATGATCTTGACCTCTTGTGCCTCCAGCTGGAGCGGGAGGGAGTGGCAGTGGATCGTGGTTTTAGTGGGAGAATTGGAGAATACAATTCCTACACCACAACAGAGGGAGCAAGTGCAAAATGGATCAATGTGACTGAATTGTTGAACCTCAAATGATGAAGGTGCAACTGGGCACAGTGGCAAGAATGGTGCAGCACAACCATTCTGAATGCTGCTGAATAAATCAAAATACCACATTTGACAAAGCAAAATATTTCTGCAGTGTAGAAAGAACATGCAGCTATCCATTCTCTCTGGAATGAGGATTGGAAACAAAGATTTGCACTGCTCCTTGTGCCTGCTCAGTGGAGCTTTGACTCAGACATACCTACACTTGGACAAGACTGCTCAGATTTTTGACCATATTGAAACAGTGTTTTATAAATGTCCTAAAATACATCTCAAACCATCAAAAGAGAATTTTGCCCCATCAAAAAAACCCAGCAACAAACAAACAAAACAAAATCAACCTCCATCCCCAAACAAGATGAGAATTTGGGAAAAGGAATGTTAAATCTAGGAGCTCATATCTGCAACTTGGAGCCATCCTTGCTTTCAGGTGAACTCGAGAGAGAGTTCACAGCCAGCCACCATAGCTCCATCCAGAGCACTCCAGACTCAGGCTGGTGTGGTCTGCACCATGTAAGTGCATGGATGCCGAGCTCCAGGAGGAACTCACTACCCCAAGAGCCATTTCACAAGTCTTCTATTTGATGTGAAATAACTGCTTCTGCATAGATGCTCCAGATTTGAGTATTCACACTTAATTTTAGGCAATTGTTCAGCGTGTGTTTTTTAATAATGAATGACTGTACTAAAAACTAAACACAGGGGAATTGCCTTTTGGCACTTATGCTACCAGCAGTTCCAGGAAAGATTATCCACTGCTGCATCAAGAAAGCATTATTCCAAATGAGGGGTCCAGATGTTAAGTTTGTACATTACCTTCCTGATTTCTTCCCCTATGCATAGTTCAACTTTTAAAATATTTTATCTCTTATCCAGATATTCGAAACCTTCTGCTTTATGGGGAAGACCATGAGATCACCCTGTCTGCAGCCTGAAGAACTGAAGAGACTAGTTGCTCTTTCAGTCAGCTTTAAGTCCTTAACTCATGACATAGGAATATAAGCTATTATCCCTAAACCATTTTGAGCAAAGTACTTCATAAATAGTCTGGCTGACATAAAGATTGTACCATTTAAACAGCAGAGTAAATGCATAAGAAACACTCTCTCAAGCTGTAAGCTTTGCCTAGGTACGTGGAGTACTTTTAAAAGCTGCCAATAAATTGTAACAGATAGCTTAGCACTTTGAAACACAGTGGAAAAGCCAATTAAAAATACCTTGGAGCTGCAATTGGAAATACTGTGAGCCAGCTGGTCAAAACTTGCTTTCAGAAATAATTCAGAGCTTACTAATTTTACCATTAACAGTCAATCAAAATGCAGCAATTAACTGGAGTATCCTCATTTTACTTTGGACTAATGCTGGTGTCATAAGCAAGGATACTCAAACCAAAGCCATTCCTTTGACATGAATGTCAGCCCAGAACTTTAGTCATCAGAGACACAGAGGGAATTAATCATGTAATGTTTTCACAAATGCATTAATTTCTTTTTCTTCATAACATCTCTTTTAGACCATGGATTGCAAGCTAGCTGGAGTCTGGAACAGGGGGATCTCCCTTCTAAGTGCATGTGTATGGAGCAGTGGCATCCCAGCTTATGACTGGAATTGTGCAGTGCTAAAATGATATAAGTGATAATTCACAACATCTGCGTTGTCTTTTGGGAAGTATTTGTTATATCCCAAAATATAACCTTAGCATATTTAGGGTTCTCAAGTGACAAATTTTGGCTGTCTCATGTTGCTGATGGGTGAGTGGTTAACTGCCACTTTTTTACATTCTGCTAACTCAATGAACCTTTCAATACATTTTCCTGGAAGCCATACCTTAAGGAAGTCTCCCTGTTCTCTGTCATAATTTCTCATAGTTCAGAAAATCAGCTCTTTTGAAGGTGTTTTCTTCAGAGTTGCAGGTGGCAAAATCAATAAATATCAAGCAGTGCTAGTAGCAGGGTTTGGTGCCAAGTCTGCACAAATGTCATTTTTCTGACCAGTCAGACCTGTCAAAGACTCCTCAGTCACTGGTCCTTTTATGTTAAATTGGAAGATCTCACCTCTTCCTCTGTTCACAATATTTCATCAATGAAGCTCTTTTGACTTCACATGCCCCTGTGCAGGGGAATATTTCACCTTGTTTTTCTCTGCTTTTTTCACCTAAAGGTATGGATGTGATAAACCGGTAAAGAGACATCTGCAATAGAACTTTCTCTTTCTTTCACCTTGTTAGTTAGCAGTGTGCTCCCAAAATGTGTTCTGGTCAATCTCTGAGCAGAAGTATTAAATAAACATGTTAACAGGCCTCCCATTTATATCCTATGAAGAGGCAGAATTTGACATGCATTTTGACATGCATTACACAGTTAAAACTGACATATTTTGAATTCAATATCTTGAAAAAATATTTATAAAATAGTATGGACACAATATAGGGATATACAGGAGAGTCATACAGGCTATTAATGCTTCTAACTTGAAAAAAGACAGTCTTAAATAGGACTGGTGGGAATACTAATACTGTATATTGTGCTCACTCATACTGTCAGCATATTTCCTGAACAAGTTACTAACTGAAACATAATTTTTCATTATCATCTTCTATCAGCATTCAGACCCATCTAAAAAAATGCTTAGTCATGGTGAAACATCAAAGTAGACAGCAGATTAACAGTGTAGACAAGCACATGGATCTCAGAGAGAACTTCAAACAATTTGAGTGATTTGGTTCAGCTAAAGTTCCCCAAGGAAAACAACACTTCTTATATGAAACTTGACCCTTGAAAAATGTTAAAATATTTTTGACATGATGACCACTCTATGTGTTGTTTTATAGCACTTTTAGAGGTCTAACTCATAATTTTTATAAACAAAGTGACTTCCTGTCTTCAGTCAATTGCTTTAGAGGAATGAAGCATGCCGGCTGATAGATATGGGTATAGCAGAGTAGTAAAGGAAGAACACGAAGAAATAGGAGAAAATCCCCACCAAGGGATATGCTACAAAATAATGATGATTTTTTTTCTTTCATTTTTAAGAACTACTCTCAGAATCTAGAAAGAAAAATCTCTATTTTGAATTCTTTATCAGTAGTATTTATAGTGCCAGAGGTTGCTCCAAGCTGGAAAAAAACCCAAAACAATTTAACAAGACAACGGGATAAACACTTCCAACCACCAAATTTTCATATTTTCGTTTGAGATAAAACAGCAACTCTTTTCTTTGATAGGAGCTACAATCTTTATCTACAATTTCAGCTAGGTTTGGTATGAATATTCAAGAGTGCTCTTTCCTCCACAAGGAAGGTCGCAAGAAAGAACTCAACAAGGCACAAGATTACTAATGGCTTCACAGGAAAGCTTTCCACCTAACCACTCAGAGTCCGTGTTTGGAACCAAAATATGTATTTTTTCTCAAGGAAAGCTCTGATTCCTCAGTTTGGAACAGTTTCCACTAGACATGGACTATGCATGATAAATTGCAAGCTAAGTGTTTTGTGCCAAGACTATGAAGTATGTAACTAATGTATTTCCCACGTTGGGAGGATATTCAGTAACTACAAGTAAGACTATTGCATCTCTATTGATCGCAGCTTAAAACAGAGCTGCAACTATATTTTGTATGGAATCGTAGCTTCAGAGAAGCCAGTGTCTTTTTGCATTGGTTTTTGATGGACCAAAATTTCACCCCTTGTTTTCTCTGTTAGAGAAAACATATTTATCTTCTGGAAGCTCATTGCTCTGGGTATGAAGAGCAAGTTCTTATCCAGCAGCTGCAAAATATTTTGTATTTAAATAGAATTTTTGAACCTCTAGTGGAAAAGATGAAGGTAAATGGGGAAAGAACATAATCCACTTTCATTTGGCCTTTGTTTTTTCAGATTAACAGTAAGTACTGATTTCCATCAGTAAGTAACATGCCTTTGTCAGGCAGCATTTGGTAACGCTTTTCAGAGATGAATGAAAGTCATGGTAGTATAAGCACCATTACAGACCTGAAATTGAAATTTCAGCTAACAATTTTATACCAGCCTTTTTATTCTAATTTTATCTTGAGGTTGCACCTCCTCAGGTGTTTTCATTTTGTTAGTACAGCAGGAAGCTAAGATGTCAGTAAAACATTACACATAGCATAAAAGACTAAACTGGAAATTTGCAGTAAGTCATTAATTTCTTGCCTTGTGTACTCTGGCACATTTCTAAAGGAATTAGCATACAATATTTGCTAGTTTTGTTGGTGAGTTTCAGCTGTGATTGCCCAGATGCCATCTGCTGAAGCCCAGAGTCAGGACAGTATTTCAGTAAAGCAAAATTCCTTGTGCAATCAGGGTCTGAGGGCATTTGGCACCTAATGATTTCTCACCATGTTACATAAATTTCCATTGTTTGTTCTCCTGGAAAGGACACTCCCTTTCCAGTGACCAAAAAGAAAACCAGTGAAAAAAGTCCTTAAAAATATTTTAGTATTGCTATCAATACTTTTTTTTTTTTCACTTTATGATAACACCATGACCATTTTACAGGAAAACAAATAGGCAATAAAAAGGCCATGCCATAGCTAGTGATGTCTCAGGCTTCTTTAGTCCTGCCTGTCTGGGCAGACCCTGCAGCTCATGGCCACTGGTTTGGGGAGTTCCTGCTGGCCCAGGCAAGGAGCAATGCTAGGCAGGGCCGCCTTCAGGGCAGGCAGCTCACTGATGGGGAAGGAAAGAAATATAGCAAAGAAACCCTGCCACTGTAGGGAGAAGGAGTGGCCCTATTTTTGTTCAATTTTTCTGCGGAAGCTGTCACTCATGCTGCAGCATGTCAAGCCCAAGCAAACACAGTTTGCTGTTCACAGAGTGACAGGCTCACAGCAGGGCTGGGGCTGGCTGGCACCTCCAGAGATGGCCTTGTCCAGCCCCCTGCACAGAGCAAGGTCAGCCTCAGCAGCTTGCATGGGGCTGTGCCCAGTTGTGTTTTGAATCTTCCCAAGCTCAGAACTGCACAGCCTCTCTGAGCAGCCTGTTATTAACTTGTAAGTTTTACCTGCTGAGTCCTTTTGCTTTGCAGAAATGCCAAAAGGCAACTTTTAGTGGCTTCTGCAGACAATGCTGCGTTTCAGCTCCCAGGTAACTGTAGATGGTTCCAGAGGACACCAATCCCTGCAGGACTATTCCAGCGAACAGGCTCTAGCCTTTAGCCAGAGGCAGGGTGCAGTGGCAAGATGACCACAGCCTCACCACCTACTTTACGTAAGCCACAGTTCAGACAGCTTATCCGAGTGCTTCTGGAAGCCTTGGCAAGGTCAGATCCCCTCATTTCCCATCTCTCGTCTCTGTCTTTACTTAGTGCCACAGCAGAAATGGTCCACCTTAAGGGAAGAAAAGTCTATCTTTGGAGAAGGTTTGGGCTTTGGGTCTATTGCTTTAAAAGCCAGAGAGAGAAAAACAATCTCTGCATGACCAAAATGCCAATTCAATTCAAATCTGTATTCATGAATTACTGCACAATTAATCTAACTAGTTTCACCTTAAAATTTCATTTCATCAACATTTAACAGCACAAAATATATTTCTTGGGACAGAAAAAAAAAAGACAGAATAAAATGACCCTCAAACACCTGCCCAGTTGCCTTGCTACTGACTTTTTCTTCTAGGACTTGATACTGCAAGCCTTCCACAATTATGATCCTTCCTGGTAATGTGAGCTTAGAGGATGTGGATCTCTGCTCATCTAGCAATGCAATTCAATTGCAAGCTAAAGCAAATACAGATACAATGATATTTCAACTCTGATTTCCTCTGATATACAGCATAAATATATACAGCATAAATGACAGCCAATTCCAATTACTGAGTTATCACAGCACTGAGGAGGTCCAGAGATTTTGGAAGACAGTGGACAAAAGCTCTAGCAGGAGAATTCATGCAGGGAGTTTTTGGCCCATCCCCCAACATTTCCTAGATTTTTTTTTATTCCTACCCAATAAATGAACAAAAGTATGATACCTGACCCCCTCCTTACTCCTAACTTTTTCTTTCTGTCCTATGCTTCAAACTTCTTTTGAGAAGCCTGGGTGGAAATACTTTTATTTTTCCAAATGCTGTGAGAATAGCTGGTCCTGTAACAGTTCCAGAGCAGCTTTACTTCAAATGCTGCCACAGCAGCAAAAGGGTCTGATGAGGATTAACACCTCCCTGTAATTGGTGGATTTTGATAATTTACAGAAGTGACGTTACTCCCACTGCTCTCATTGATTTTGTTTCATAAATCCCAAGTGTGATGTTATCCTCCTGTAGTTTAACTGCTTTTTAGGTGGTGGGAAGGATGGAGAAGGGGAAGAAAATGGGGGCAAGTTGCACAGTTCATGCTACGTTTAATACTCTAATCCATATGTTTCATTTCAACATTCGCTGGTTTAGGCTGCCTTATTTTCATCTTTAGCTCTCTTTGTTTAACTTCTCATTACTTCCTTCATCTTCCTTCAGTTTGCAATGTGTTACTCTGCTTTCTACTGTCTAAATTTGCTACGTATTTAGAGGTACTTAGATTCAGTCATAAAGAAGGTCACACAAAGTTCAGAAATGTTTGAAAAGGAAAAAAAAACTGAGAAAGATCCCCTGTTTTTCTTTTGCTGATGGAGGGTGCTGATGGCTTTGTGATTTGCATGGTAAGGGTTATTGGGGACTAGATCTGGTACAGCTTGTCCACATGCACTCAGGACAGTGCAGGGTTGCGATGCTGTTTCCTCACATGAGATCATATCTGCAAATGAGCAGTGGGAGTTCTGCTGGGGGAGGCTGGGGGAGGAAGGGAAGAGACCGACTGCAGTCCAATTTGAAATAATTAATCTAATCTTTCTGTTACTACTCTGACCAATTCATATCATCCTTCTGCTCAAAACAAACTGTTGGATGTCGCGTTCTCTTTTTTATAGACTTCCTGTAGCCATTAGCCCTACGTCAGCTTATGTGATATATCACGTATCCTTTAAAATTCTACATTCATTTGAATGAGTTCTTGAGTTATTAGTTCCTCCATCCACCCACCGATCCCTCCCTTCCCTGCATTGCTCCAGGTAATCAGCAGTTCAGCAGGACACTCAAAGCACCCACTTAGAAAATTATCTATCCAGGAGGATGTTAGAGGTTTTACGTATATACAGAGGAGGACCAAAAACAATTGGCTGGGTAAAACATTTACACATAACTTCTGGCTTTCTCTCAGGCAGAGCTTTTGCAAGGGATTTATAGGTCAGATTGGCTCAGCAGTTTCAGCCAATTGCCCACCCTACCTTAACAAAGCTTGCGTGTGTTTGTACAGCTGTGCTCGTAGCTGTGGGAGTCCCAGGGATCCCACAAGCCTTCAGTTCCTCTACCTCCCCTTCATCATTTACCAGCACACAAATGTGCACAGAATGAAACTGTAGAAATCTGTCTGACTAGCAGGTTAAAGGCCCAGGATTCAAACCCTGTTTATTTTCTTTGCTTGATTTCCTGCTGCTACAGTGAGTAAATGGTATTTTTCTCCTTGCCTTTTTACCTGTTTGTCTATCACTGTTTGGCCAAGAATGAAAGAAACCATCCCTTTCAGGCTCCTTTAGAGGACTTCAAGGGACACAGAATGTTTATGTGCTGCTCTGGGTCCTCAGTGTTTTGTTCTGTTTCAGCGGGGGTGTTGATATAAAATGGGATATAAAATCACACAGAAGTAAACCCACCTGCGTCTCCGGAAACTTCATGCTAAGGAAGGGACGCATTTTAATTAATATTAAACCAGTTCACAGTTAAGTCCAGTAAATGCTTGATACTGAGCAGTTTAGAGGCAGTTAATATACCTTTTTGAACTGGTGCCACAAATTACAAAGTCTGCCATCTGGGGAGGTATTACATTTGAAATTAAATAAAAAAAAGTCAAGATGTTTCTGAAAATTAGCTAGCAAATTCCAGCCAACCTCACATTAATTATGATTTTTTTTTTTGAACACCAAAAGAAAACAAGGAGGAAAAAAATGTCCCTAAATTATATCTATTAACCTAATAAAGTCCAGAAACTAAGAATTTCAATAAAATGTTAGCTTAGCTAGTGATTTCAAAAGAAACTCTATTTGTATTTCAAGTATTATTGTCATTCCTAAAGTGTGATGCCAGTTTGATAAAAGCTCTAATTCAGAAAAGTATAAACTCTACTAACAAAAGAAATTAAAAACTGTCACATTTTCAAAGGATCCTATTACTCAGTTCTTGCAGACATTTCTAATTAGAGAGCTGTATTCATTAACACTTGATATGTTAGCAATCTGCCAAGATTTCTGCTTTCTCTTTCAGTCATTTGGGCCTCTGTTCTGCAATGAGCTAAGCAAAGACTCACATCCACATCCAGCCTGACTCTGAGGGTAGAAATTCAGAGGGAGTGAGAGCAGGAAGAGAGGCTCCAGCATAGAGCTTGCAGGGGCAAAAGGACATTTTAGTTCCTTACTCTTCTGATCTCTCCTCTTTCTTTTCATTTTACAATTATGTAGACATAAAAAGGAACAAAGGAAACCTCAGCTGTTGTCTCCATTGATGTCTGGTTTTGAAAGTGAGTGCACCAAACTTTTTGAAGGAATTTACCTTTTTAGAGGGATTAAAGACTGCATCCCTGTTTGAAAAATCACAGTAAAGTTTCTAACTAGAAATAAAAGAAAAAGTCAGTCTGCTGTTTATCTTGCAGCACTCAGAATTGCGTCTGTCACAACTGAAAATGTGAAATAAAACCCCCAATTCCTTTAATTTTTTCCAGGCTACTCTAAACTAGATCTGGTTTACCTTGCTTTTCTCAGATTTAAGCGCACTTTGCACATCAGGTAAGATTCTTGCTAGCTGAAATGAAGTGAAAAGAGAAAGAGGAAGTGTATGGGTATGCAAGTAACATTCATTTACCAAATGACCATGTTAAAGCTTTTCATGGGGAGTCTCAGTGAGGTGCCCCAGGGAAGGATGGTAAAGAAACACTGAAGGAAAAAATGTAATTAAGCGTAAGAAATCTCCAAACACAGTATTTTTCTGTACAATTACCCATACTATTGCTATATCAAAGTTTTTCAAAAATCTTGAGAATTACTTTGTTTTGGAGGGGGGGGGGGAAGGAAGGAGAGGAATAGCCTTTTGGCTTTTGACAGCTTTTCTGGTTCATATTTTCATCATTTCTGTCCAAGTTTAATGGTTGAAATTTTTTTCTTTTTAATAGGAGCTGAAATTATTTTCTCTTCACACAGAGTCCTCACTTTAGGACAAGGGGGAGCTGGAAGGAAGAGCTTCCTGCCATACTGAATCAAAGATCCTGCTTAGCATGTGACTGCACATTTCATTTCTTTCCACACATCCACAAGAGACCTTCAAGAGATCTCTGGTTGTCACAGTACTGCAGTACTGCCTCTTGACTCAGGGGAGTTCCCTCTTCATTCTGGAAATAATTTCAGAGGCATTGCATGTATTAAGACAATTGGACTTCCATAGTCAAAGCTCACGATAAAGTGAGGAGGAGAACAGTGTTCAAATACCAGTCCATACTGTCAAATTCTGTACATTTGCATTAAGGGAGTAAGAAATATTATTCACTGCTGAAAGTATGACTAGCTGAAGAAGCAGCTAATCTTCTTTTCCAGTTTCTGAAGAAAGTTAGATTATAAGCAGACAGTACAGGAAGGGGGTGAAGGACTGGAAAACTCAAGCCCTTCCCTTGAGATACATTTGGAAAAAATCTGTGGGAGAGCTGAAGGAGTTTTTGTTTGACTTTCCGTTTGTTTGGTTTGTTATACTCCAAAACAGAAAAAGAGTGTGGATATAATACAAATCTCTTCAGTTACAGAAGCCCCACCTCCCATATTAATCAAAACATGCAAAGATAGACATTTAACAGAAGGAATTTGTACAGTATGGCAAGAAGGAGAGATTATTGCAAAAATCTGGAATGGAACATCTCAGTGAACACGAATAAAACACAAACTTATCTGGAAGTAAACGAACATGTTTGAAACCCCCTTTTGACATGCATGCAAAATTCATGATGTGTTTTGCATCGAAGTGAGACAAGGTCTCCTCAAGCCTACCAGCCTAAGATCTACACTTATTTCTGAAGAACTCTAGGAGCTTAGTCCATTACTTAGGCCAGGAGACTTTCTTTCACTTTTTTTATTTTTCAAATTACCAATGAATTTTAGACCTGCCTCACTTACCCAAATAAAAAAAGATAAAACCACACACACACAAAAAAAAGAATTTCAAAAAAATAAGTATGCAGCCTGACAATTCTTTACCTCTTTTGTCATCACTGAGACTAAAATTAGAGGAAAATCCAAATATGTAATATTTTTTGCCACCTTGTGCCAAACATTTTTTTATACTGATAGGGACCACATCATGTCAAGAAGCGAGTCCTGACAACACACAATAAATACAGCTACACACAACATGTTAACAGCTTTCAGACCACAATGGAAAAATCTTAATTACAATCTGCATATTTTCCTCACACTTCTAAGGTGCTACACATGTAATCCTGACATCATAGGTCATCTGCATTTACAGGCTTCTAGTATGATTAGAGATATACAATTTCCGAAATAAAAAGTTGATGTTACTGAATGACAATCCTTTAGTCATGCTGTCCTGGTGATAAAACTTCTGAACAGTAGATCATATAGTAAGGTGGATTTTGCTTTTAGGTGATCCAAGCAGAGGAATTTATCAGCTGGTAGAACTGTACAGTTCCAGGAAGTATCAGCTCCCATTTTTGTAAGAAGAGGGGCACATTGCAGAGAGCACATTGTGATTGTTATCGATCCTTGCAGAGAAACCAAGGACCAACAATTTTCAGGCTGATACCTGGGATTTGTGAGGTCCTGAGATTTGCAGAACACTCTGGAAGAGTTTTATAATTAGCAAGTGATACCATCTCATACTGGTAACATTTAGATTAAGAATGTGATTAATCTTTCTCTTTTCTTTTCAAGAAGGGTACTGCTTCACTGAGGGCTCATTCCTCCTGTATCCTTCTGTGATTCTCACTGACATTGTGTCATTTAAGCCTATTCCTGCTAATTCATTGACTTTCAAACCTTGACCTGGAAATGCTGCAGAACAGATAGCATCCTGGGGAGTATGACTGAGTGATTGGCAGGAAGGATTTAGGAATACTGGAAAAGCTAATTAAAGAGAAGAGAAACAGAGAAAGAAGAACCCAGAACTGAAAAACGGGGGGATAAATTCTTATAGGAGACTGTAGAATGTTATAGAGATTCCCTCTGGGAGACCAGAGGTTTCTCCCTATAGTTCCAGGAAACACATTTTCCAGGAACACCTATTGGTGTTCAGATGAACAGATGACAAAAAGAGAGGAGAAGAGGGTAAGAATTCAATAGAAAACTGGAGAGAGGAAAAGGACAGGAAAGAAATTAAACGCACCACAAGGAGTTCCAGTTGTGGCTTAATGGCTCAAGGGCTCACCAAATCTTACTTGGCTCTGCAGAGCTGCCACTGTTGGACTGGGCAGCTCCATAGCTCCCTGCAAGGTTTTTTTAACAGAAAACTTGTCTATGAGAGACATACTCTTGTCTCTCCTACTTGTATGAGAGACAAGAGTACTTGTCTCACATACAAGACTACTTGTCTTGTATGTGAGAGTTAAACTGAATATTGTTCCTCGTGTTTGGGTCTTCTGAGTGACAGTTTTTCATGTCTGCTCTGTGCCTGTGAACATTCTCGTAAAACCCTACAAATCGAAAAATAGCAAAAGTGAGTGTCAGTTTGGGTACAATAATTTAAAAGACATTGAAAATAAGTTTTAGATGCTTTTGCACAACAATGCAATGTTCTAAATTTCTTGAAAAAAGATAGGTTTGTGGGGTTTTTCACGACTTTCTGTAGCACAGAAAGCTGCATCTCACACTGGGCAATATCATGCAGTAACTTTAATTTCTACTACTGAAGAATTAGTCGTAAGAGGGAATGTTTGTACCAGACTCCTGTAAACTTCAATCAGGTTTGGATTTTATCCTTAGCTTTTGTTTTAAAAAAATCACAAAGTTAAGTTTTGCAAGTATATAATGAACGACATGAAGCAATGAGAAAGTTCTATAGAATTGAACTGGTAAAGCACAGCTTTTTTCTATGAAGGCTTATTTATTTTCACTTGTGAACATGAAACAGAATACAAGACACTAAATAGTAACTGAACATTTTCAGTTGCATACATTTATATATGAGACATATATATGTATTTATATAAGGTAAGGCAGAATGTTACAACAAAATAGACTTTAAAAGCAGCAGTTTCATTAGAATTGCAATGTATGGAAAGGTTCAAGACGCATTTGTCATTCAGCTCATTTTGTATGTGCACAGTTGGCTCCCTTCCTCCCCATCCTCCTCATCCTTGAAAGCAGCATGCTGTTATCCTAAGTAGTCTGTTTCCTGTCTAGCCTTCTTTAATCATGATGAAAAGCCTAAAATCCAGAAGAAGATCCAATGTAATGATATTTTTTTAAACAGAGAAATACTTGGCAAGCATTTATTGTGATTGGCCTAATTATAGCAGTAGCAGAGATGTGCCAATATGTCCATTACAGTTTTCTTACTCACTGCAAAATCTCACTGGAGAAAGAGAACTTTCAGCTCTAATTAATGGTGGCAAACTTGATGACTTTTCTTATGGCATATAATATCCAAAGCCTCTGTTTGTTTATTTAGGTCTGGTTCAGACTGGTTCGAAAGACTGAAATTATTCCTGCATTGTTTTTATTTTGAGGTGGAGAAGAACCTTAACCATTACAAATTATACAACAAATGAACTTCTTCCCACCAGCCCCTTTGCTACATTTACTGTACAGAGAGGTTAAATAAATCCTGAAATAGTTCTTAAAACTAGTTGTTAAAAAAATAACTTTTCAGATACTGTAACAATTGTCTTTGTTCTGAGTTGTATCAAAAGTGAGAGTGGACTCACTGCATTCTCAGGCAAATTTCACGATGAGTAAGGGTGCACTGAAGGGGAAAAGTGATGCAGTCTTGCTTGCCAGAAGGAACTAGGAGGAGCACATCAATGAAAAACTTGAACTGAGAACTCATGATCTTGTTGGCTCTCCACACAAACATTTTCCTTTTCATACAAGATTGCTTGTCAGGGTAGTAACTGTTTATGTGTTTGTATTTCATTCATACTGCTGCACAACAAAGAACAGGGCTGACCAAAACTGAGGAGTGGTGTTACATCCTCCAAAAGGGCTGAGCATCCTGTGACAATGAGAAATCTTGTGTGATAAGCAGAATGTGATGTCATTCTCCAGGTCCAGCAAGATAACTGTCTTCCTGAAGGTCAATTAAACCAAGAGTTTTCAAGCTAGGAACACATATCTGCTCAGCCAGTGTGAATATCTGTTGCTCAGTACCAGGGAGTACCTTTGAACTGGCTATTCAGGTGGTCTTAACTCTAGTTTCTTCTTTTGACATTTTCATACCAAGGAAATAAGCTTGTCGCAGTCATGGACACAAAAAACATTTTAAATTTCATTTTTTTTAGCAAATTTCAGCTGCTTACCCAAATGTAATTATGTGCAACAGAGTTATAAATTCAGCTGGATATTTAAACACCTGTAAGCATGTCCACTCTCTAATTCTTAGATCCCAAGGTAACATCATACTTTTATCTATAAGACTTATCTTATTATAAGATTTATCTATAATATCTAAGCATGAGAAACGCAATGTTATCTGTCTCCTTTATCTTTCAAAAGCAGAAATAAACAGCAAGACTGAATCTCTTTATGGCTTCAAACTAAGCTCCTTTCATTTTCTTGTATCTAATTCATATCCTGTTCTCTCTGGTCAATTTGTGACAAAAGTGTCTTTATCATCCTCACTTGTTAGTACGTTTAAGTAATGCAACAGAGAACAGTAGCTTAGCAGTGAGAGACTGCTCCACATTTCCTGTTTTCCAGGAGAAAAAGGGACATTTCATGTATCCTTGCTATGCCTTATGGACCTAAGAGTCTTTCACATCATCCCAGAAAAGCTTTTGCAATTATGAAAAATTCAGGGCTGATCTTCTGGGCACTGGAATCTTTCTGGGAACCCTCTTCCTAATTTTTTAAAATAACTGCTGCTGAGATAGACACTTTCATTTCATATAAATTACCATTTCTAACTAAGGCTCTCAAAGTTTTCGCTTGTTATAGTGGGTGATTTAAAACACGAGAAACACATTGGTATATTTTCTGTGTCTTCATAATTTTTAAAAAATTTATTTTAGAAATGCACATATGAAGTTGAGGCAATTATTGTTGTTTGAGTTGCTAAATTGCCATGAGTTGGTTTTCACCTGAAATCACAGAACTTAATTCATCCAGGATATCATAATGCTAGCCCATATTATGTGATTTGCAACCACTTCATAATTTTTATGGGAAATAACTGTTAGGATATAGCAGTCACCACATTTTTTCTCACCAGGCATATACATGTATTAATTTATATGCACAATATGCAACAGGAAAAGGTTAATTCCAAAGGGAGAATCCTATATCATTCAAATATGCTGTTGCAT
The DNA here is from genome assembly GCA_013397975.1 of Machaerirhynchus nigripectus. Lineage (NCBI taxonomy): Eukaryota > Metazoa > Chordata > Aves > Passeriformes > Dicruridae > Machaerirhynchus > Machaerirhynchus nigripectus. Next base: position 5,421,653 of record VZRQ01004617.1, read on the forward strand.
ATTTACTACATGTGAACATTTACATGCCCAGCTAAGCTGTATCATCACTATGATTGTAGGTGCAAATTTTGTAACTGTACATGCTGGTAGTTGCCATAACTCTGCCTGTGAAGTTGCCTTATTTGCATGTGCCACAGTGGCGACTGCATTTTCAAATTAGGGAATTTACTGTGGGGCAGAACATTTAAGGAAATAGAGCCCTAAAGTGTAAGTCTCACTTCCACACAAATGTTTCTAACCCTGAAACAAACCAGGAGAGGTATATGAAAATGAAACAAAATTATGTCTCCCAAGAATGTTATTGGAAGATTTTCACATGGTTTCACAACATTTTTAAACAGCAATTGCCAAATGGCAGTGCTGCAGGAATCGGGATGAAAGAGCCCTTGCAGGGAAGTCTGTTAAAACAGCATGGATGTGAAAGAGTAGTCATGCAAATGTCAGTTCCATTTCGCAGCTATTAATCTAATGCTTCAATCTAACATTTATTTCCAGCCATTATATTTCTTTGCTTGCATCACCTGACCTTCTTCAAGGGTAAGCCAAACTCCTCCACAGAAAGACTTGAGAATGGGCCTGTTTAGCTGACTGTGCTATCACAATCTCTGGCACAAGTTCCTTTTTCCTCTTACTCTCCCACAAAGCAATATTAAACTTTTATGCTATGGGGGAAGGTCACTTGTTTCCTTAAATTAGCAACCTAGTACTGACTGCTGGAATTTTAGAGAGAACGAATTCTACATAAAACACCCTGTTTCATGGTCTGGATAGGCACACATCCAAAATTACGATATAATTCATAATCTTTTGCTTGAAAGTGATGCATGATGTTAACCTAGCCTTAGAAGAAGAGCATTAAGAGCAGGTCTATACCATCTGGTGCAGCCTGAGGGAGAGCTTCCACGGCAGGGCCACAAAAATGAGTTAATCTATAGGCACACTGCAGTATAGACCCAAACAAGTAACACAGCACTACTGCTCCCAAGCTAGTTGAGGGATTAATCCCCATGAGATGTTTTTCTGACATGCAACTCCTCACCAGGGTGGATTTCCCCAGTCAAAGTACAGCACTAATAATCTTCCTTGAACTTACCAAGTGAGCTCTTTACCACTTTTACTTCGATCCTTAATGTCTGTAATCCTCTCTCTTTAATAAGCACTTAGATCATAAGCACTACGTCAATAGTTTAATGAATTAGTTGCTCCTGTGACTGTGCAGCATTAACCTTACACGTTTCAACAGGTGTGCTAAAACCACTGCCAGTCATGCCAACTTGTTAGCTTGCAAGGCAGGTCTTCTCTCTACCTAAAACCTGGCCAGGAAGACAGAGTAATCCTATTTGTTATCTTGTTTTTATTTAAAGTCCGTGGTGAGAAGGACGACACCTATGTCTGCATCCACTGGCTATGCGAACAGCTCTCTTTGTCCATTTCTTTCCAAACCAAGCTATTTTCTGTTCTCAGACTCTGACTCTGGATATCTTCTTTTTGCAATCCAAAGGCCTCAGAAAATGATGAACAGAAATTGGCACTTGCATCTTAACAGCACTTCCAGCCGCCTGCCTTTGACAGCTTCCAAGTCAATCTCAAGTACCAAATCAGACCTATAGGTTGTGTCACCTTCTTGGAGAAATGAAACCAGTGGGAGGGTTCAGGGAAGGAAATGTATGGAAATTCTTTCACAAAAGACAAATGTTGCCACAGGTATCTTACAAAAGCCCATCTGCGCTAGTGACCAGATACGTGGGCATGATTCCCTCTTTGTTATTTATGTGGGGCTTATATTTGTAATGTGGAGTGAGAACAATACCCCTGTTCAACACCAGCTGTATGATTTTAGATAGCACTCAATAGCCAATTGCACAAGACCAATTCCAATCTGTCAGTGTAGTGTGGTCCGTCCTGTCACAGGAAGTGTTGTTTTTGGAACAGTTTGAGCAGACATTGCCATTTTACTGTCTACTGACAGAAATTAATAGTGAAGGCCTTGTAGAGCAATTTATCAACAGCTGTGCGAATTCACACTTTTTTTTACCCCTCCTATCTCCAGACCAGAAGGACTGCCTGCCTATTTATGTCAAAATGTCAGTGGAAGGTAGAAATTGAGCAGGATCGACTCCTGGGAGTAACTGATCTCAGCGACACAGGGTTTCATTAAACTCCACTTGGAGTGGAAAGGGGCTGAAAGGCTCCAGCTCAGGCTGGTCACAGGAGAGATGTAAACACAGATGCATCTAGAGAGCCCAGCCCTGCAAACACAGGCCCCAGACAGGGCAATCAGCACTGTGCGAGACAAAGTGACGGCAGAAAACCTCTGAGAGGAGCAGTTGTTTTTCCTTCAATTCAACCATATAACATAAAGTAAAAAATACAGACATGTTAATTGACATAAGAGGGAAGTTTATTTTCAGCCTTTTCATCTTTTTTTTTTTTTTAAAGAACTACATTCCCACTCAGAGAAAATCTGAACTACAGCTGTTTTGAAGTATTTTATAAATTCCGTCTTTTCTTCTGAAAATACCAGGCTCAGGTTATTGTTCTGCTATATCCACAGACTGTACTTGTGACACAAATTGTTCTGCCATCCACCTGAAATGACAGTGTAGGTCTGCTAGAATATAACAGTACTCATAGATGTACCTTATTAGTAGTGACAGGGTGTATACAAAGAGTGATAGGCTGGCAGTGCAATTTCAGTATTCATAAAGAAATAAATTAACATCAAAATTAAATTCTTGGACCATGCCAAAGATCAAAACAAAGAAGTGAATGGAATATTGACAATCTTGTGAAACAAATTTTTAGGGTTTGCTTTTAAGAAAATTAAAAAAAAATTTCTAATGAGAAAATTTTTGAAACAATATTTATGTTGTTTCATATGCATAAATACAAATTGAAATTAAACCTTAATTGAAGAAATACCTCTATAAGATACACTGATTCCAAAAGGATTACTTTTTAAAGCATGGATGACATTTACATAAAAATACGTTTGTATGCAATAGCTTTGAAAAAGATTAATCTCTAGACAGGTTTGTCCATGCAGTTTTTCTTGCAAGCTTGCATCACTGGAGAAATAAACTTTAAAGTCTTGCAGAAACTTTGAAAGCACATTTTCCAGTAGCAGGCTTTATTTTCAGCAATTTATCTTTTTCAGCTTCCTTTCTTTGAGTGTGACTTTTGATGCTGTTTTGTGTGAAGGATAACAGCAAATGGTCTGGAAGAATCTCAAAGGGGTGGGGGACAGGGAAAAATAAAGGCTGCTTTTCTTGACAAATAAAAATGTGTTTTATCATTCCCTCATGCAAAAAGCTGATTTTTCCAGTATAAGAAAAAAAAAAAAGGGTGTTCTTAAATTTCTGGCAGCACCTAACATAACCTTCATTATTTGCTATCCTAACCACATCATCAAAGCCTTAAAAATTCAAGGAGTAAAAATTGAGGTTTTTTTCTTCAAAGGAACTCATTGTGTATTTCACCATGAATACAGAGAGGAGTGATTTTCTTTCCTCTAAAAGGTGTGATTTTTATTGCAAATCAGAAAGACTGTGGAGGTCCAGACTATGTTTTACACCAAAAAATTGGTACACAAGGAGCCTTCATGACATATTGCAAGGTCAGGAGCTATAAAAATTAATGCAGAGAGCATACCCCGGTTAAAAAACAGTTTTACAGAATCTGATCAGCCCAGGAATGCCTGGAATATACTTTTTTCTTAATATGGTATTTGTTTGTGGTTTTTAATTCCCTGGGAATACTGGCTTGGTTACGTACATACCCTTTTTTCAGACTTGAGATGAAATACAAAGGTAGGAGCATGAAAGAAACATGGATAGGAACCATCCACGCAGAGCAGGATGAAGGGTGAAGAAAGATTGTTTTCACTGAAGGACAAATACGACTTGAAAAAGCTTTATACACCAACTCATCTTAGTAGAAACTGATTTTACTGTGAAATGTACTTAGATCCTACCTTTGTTTCTCCAGTTGAAATGCCTGTCCTGAATGCTGTAGGATGTGAATGTTGAATTGCTGTTCTGCAAGGGACGCAGGAGAATCCTCCCACCAGGGCCCCCTTAGCACAGCTGGGGAGTTCCACTTGGGGGTAAGTACAGCCGTATCAGTTGTTGAATATTTTGGGACAATCTGTCATCTATCTAGGCCATTGATGTAGCAGAGTCTGGGGCATACTGCTTCACACAGAGGAAAGTTTTTACTCTTTCTTTCAAGCTGCAGGTGTTTTAATAAAGACTACAGGCAGCACCTATTACATTCTGAGAAGAAACATAGGTAAAACCTGGATATAAATGCATGGACCTAGCTAGAAATGTGAAACTGAAAATGCAGCTGTGAGTTGACTGTGGCTGTACTGTCCACGTTATGGATCTGAAGACAGCCAGAATATAATCAGGAAATGCATTAGAAGAAAATACCTGGTACTATCAGTGTGAGATCACAGTTAAACCTGGGTGCTCAGAGTGTCCTGAAAACAGTCAGATCATCCCCATGTGCTTTGTAATCATCTGTTTGCTAGCTTTGTTTCACCTCTGTGTACTTGCAGAGATGCTTTTCTTTAAGGGACCTTCTCTTTCAGTACTTCTTGTTTATCATTGCATAGAATTTTTTCAGGTGATGTTGAACCCAAGAGAGAACAATCACTTCTCCCAGCTTCTCAAAATTTGCCATTTCCATCTGATGAATGTTACAATTCTGCTCAAGATATTTCTTCTCTCATCCATATATCTTGCCCTTATATGAGAGATCGTGCTGTGGTGGTACAGGACAGCTGCTGGGTGGACACAGGTAGATTTCTGTTGCTCCAGTTTGGTGCAGTGTCAGAGAAACTGCACCTTCACTGGCATTGAAGATTAAGGAGCTAAGAGCAGCCGAGTCACAGCAATATGTGTGTGCTTTAGAGGTGTTGATTGCTACTGTGTTGGACAGTGGGAAAAAAAAAAAAGTGGCATCTTAAACTGGTATAATTAAACCAGAGCCCTAAATCAGAGAAAGCCCTAATGTAATTTACCTTTTTCTAGAATTACTTTTTTTCAGCTGACAACAGAAAAAAAGGAACAAGTAAGGTTACCATTATATTATTCCTTCTCAGCATGACAACAAAATGAGATAGTAAAAGTAAATAATGATAAATTTAGGTAACTAAAATATGTTTCTGGGGAAAATTATAGCTCTCTTCCTGACCTGACCATGTAATGAGGATGCTGAACCAGCAGTGCTACTGAAGGAAGGCTGGATCAAAAACGGGCATCATAAAACAAACAAGGTTTCAGGGACACAGACAAATTCGAAAACAGGTAAAAATATGGTTGTTTACATTTTTCATTTTTTTCCCACAAAGTTTTCTTAATCCATGAAAAATCATCATAATTTCACACTATTAATCGGTTTTGATGGTTTAATTTTCCTGCTTAGTGTTGAACAAGTGTTCTGTGATTGTGAGACCTGATGAGATCATTGTGAAAGAGCTTGTACTTACACCTGTTTTACTTTCAAGACAGTGCACTCAACAGACATGGAAATAAGAGGGTCAAATAAATCTTGATCAGAGCTTTGCCCACAACAGATCACAGTGGTTTAGCCATAAGGCGGTGAGAGATAATGTTTCAAAGGTGAGTAAGACTGTGCAAAAACTGCTTTTGTCTTGCCAAGAGACTAATCTGATTAGCAGACAATTCTTTCATGTTTTGGGTGTAACATCTTAGAAATGAGGCTTTTGGCCTTTTTTTTCACTGAATTCTACCAGTGGGAAGAGATGAACAGGGTAGTTTGTGTGCTTTCCACTGGGCTATATAAGCACAAGTAGAGCTGGTTCCTAGGTTATTTCAGCTGGTAGAGCCTCTCTATGCTTTTTGTATAGAAAATAGGTGTTTATTACTTGGAAACCCAGTAGAGAGTTGTCCTTTAATCATCTAACTGTGGGATCTGACATGTTATAAAATGCACCTGTTAGAGGCTGTGCCGGAATTCAATTAGTTCTCATGTGACTTTTGCAGCTGAACTAATGGGCTGAAAGGTTATACTGGGTAAATACAAGATCCCAGATTGATTCACAGGGAAGTCTGGAGAAATGTCATGATTTCACTTTGTAAATTTGGGCCATACCACAATAATCACATTGTTATTTTGCTTTTAAAAAGCCCTAACTAGAGCGATACTGCTTACTTATTTTGAAATTTCAAAACAAAAGTCTTTTAGTTAATACTTCTCTGTTAAATGTCAGATCCTTCTGAGTAAGAAAGAAAAATTGCTGTACTAAAACAGCTACAGTTTGATAAATGGTGACCATTCATTTCCACTCATTGTTTATATTGTTAGGTTTGAGTAGTACAGCTAGTCATGGGGAAAATTCACTAAGAAGGTTATTATGGCTTGTTATGAGAAAACAGTGATTTTAATTGATCTGCCTAATAATAACCTGTAATTAAATTATAAAAATGTAATAATAAGACAGTTTTCTTCTAGGCATATCTGCTACAGAAAGCATTTTTTGGTGTGTGTGTGTCCACCAAGGATTTGGGAGATTTATTTCCCTTCATGTTTTCATTTGACATTCTATAGCATGGTCTGGCATCAACTGCATTATGCATTTCCTACTATTACATTGAACAAACAGAACTTTTAGTGGTTTACTAATATAATGATCAAAAAAGCTGTATCTTGGATCAGTTTAATGCAATCTTTTAGTGTCTTTCACATTTTGTACATTTTAGATTTTGCATCTTGTAAACACCAAATTAGAAATACTTGGTGCTTACATAGCAAACATAGCAAACGCATAAAACCAGACTGCAAACAACATAGCACAAAAAGCTAGAAATATCTACACAATTTTTTGTTATCTTTTTAGATTTTGTTCAATCCTCCCTCTGTCGAAAATTGAAGCCAACAGACTTTAGTCACTTGCCTTACCCTGCTGCCACCATAGTTCCCATATCTGCATGCTCTTCATGAGCTACTGCTTTCATAATGCATGAACCTGACATACATTGTGCTTTTCATAAAACCCACGAACAGACCTTATTCTAAAATGACCATAGCAGTTGATTTTGTTTCTAGTGTATTTTGTTATAACTAATATATGGATGGATAGATGTTTACTTTATGATGCATTATCATGATGGTAACTTTGTTTTTCCCCTGTTGAGAAGACCAGTGGAGCATTGCACCATCCTGGGGAAGCTGCAATACTCTTGAGCTGTGGCCAAACCCCTTCCACCAGCTCCTGCTCCCCATTCATCAGCCTCAGAGAGCCAGGATAAGAAGGAGTTGGACCATTACGCTGCCTCCTGACTAAGTTATATTTTCAATAAAATCGTTCAAACAAATCACCAAACCATTTTGGCTGAAACTTTCAAAATAACATCAACCTGAGGAAGAATCCCAGCAAAGAGAATTTAAGCCTAATGCACTGTTTTAAGTGGCATCTGAGTGAAACCTTAGGTGGCCTTCTAAAAGGGACCTTAATTCTAGAGGAATACAAGAAAATCATCAAGTAGTTTGTTTTATTACTGTGAACATTCAGTATTGGCTAAGTAGACAGGTCTTCTTGTCCTCCTCATGCTCTCCTTGTTTTAGATTTGAATTTATTTTGACTTTATTTTTTAATTGAATTTATTTGAATTTTATTTATTTATTTATTGTATTTATTTACGAATTTAATTGAATTTATTAATTTAATTGAATTTAATTTAAACATTAATTTTTATGTTTATTTATTAGGAGAGTACAAAGCTAAACTGAAGGAATAACCTCAGTAATCCTTCAAACAGGTATTGTTCACCATTCCTTTCTCTTATTTTTGCTCATATTTACTTTTTTTATTTATTCAAGTGGAAGATGCAACAGATTTTGACAGCTAAATGACTGTAAACCCTGGTTTAGTAGAATGAATGCATCCTTTATGAAGTTTTCTAGTTTTTGAGCAAATAAATCCAGCATTGCTTCTGTGTACTTAAGCTGCCTCTAGTCAGTGCTTGGAGAACTGCCATTCCCTGCTGGTTGCTGCTGTGGTTAGAAGCCTAAGTAGAGTGAAGTTATCAGGCAGCTGGATGTAATGCTAATTAATAGATCTTGGAAATGTCTTAACCCACAGCCTTAGAAGAACCAAAACTACTTTTCTATTTGCAGTTTTTATAGGAAAATATGCATTTATAATTTTTAAAACTCTTTTTTTGGAAAAATTAAATTCTGTTTTAAAATTAATTGATGCTGTTTTTCTAATAGATAATTAATTTTATTATTTAATCCATGATGTTCTCTGGGATTTCTTGTCTGGAACTTGTTATGATACAAATATCTTATCTTTCTTAAGACGGTTACTGCACCATCTCAGGCCATAAACAATTAAGTGCCCTTAAACAATTCAGATTATCAACAGCAAGACTGTCTGGCCCCATAACGACTAATCAAAATGCTTTTGCTAAACTTGAATCCAATGTCTTCTTAGGCTCTATGTTAATTATTACTTAAATATAGAAATTAAAAAAGATCAGAGAAGCAGCCATTGAATCACTTTGATCACTCTTACCATGATGGAAAAATCTGTAGCGCAAGAATTCATAACAGAAGAAAGTTCAGAATGTTCAGGTTCATAATAAAATCAGCATAATATTACCACTGCAAGCCAGACATGTCCCCTTGAAAATATGAAACAATCCTCTTTTTTATAACAGATGTTATGGGACAATGACTGATGGATTACAAAATTAAAACTGGCATCTTTCAGTATTTTGGAAATATACTGATTAAAAGTGAAAAATGCATATCTTGTATTTCTGTTGTGAAAATGTTGTCACATCAGCTTCAGCAGTCAAAATAATCTCCCCTCCATGGTCAGTGAAGATCCGGGAGATTTCCTTCTTCTCATCTATTCTTTTTCCTTCTTGATGGTTGTGTTTAATTTGCAGTAATCTCCTATGAAGAGAAAAAAGCAGAAGCAATCTCTCCTATTTACTCCAGTTTTAGCCAAAAACAGTAAGAAATTGCGACTCAAAGCACAGGGCACACTCCAGCCCTGTGCCTGACCGTAAACTGCACCTGATACAGGCATGGCTATGAGGTGCAGAGAGGAAGACACCAGCAAAGGAAATGCCAGTGAGGATTTCATCGGAAAAAGTCAAAAGAAATAACTTCTTTTGGGCACTGAGTTTGTTGTCAAGTCAGAGCTAGATTTATGGGTGAGATAGGTGGTTGTTCCTATTGGTTTCTGTGGAGTGCAAATAAATAAAGAATTGCCCATTTTCCATGGCAGAAAGAGAGGCACCAAATAAATACTTGGCTCACCTCATAGGTTTGTTCTTGAAACAAGAACAGGAAGACCTCAAATGGTCTGTATTCACCCGAGCCAAAAAGGCAGCTGCTTCTCCCTGAGTCACAGGAGGGATGAAAAGCTGGGGAGATGACATTGAACCTTGTACCCCATTTTGCAGAACATCTTGTGCCCAGTGTGAGCCAGAGTGCTGTGTTGGCAGCTGGAGGGTGTCCCTCATCTCTCGGAAGCACAGCTCCCCTGCTTCCTTCTTACCTTCCTGGGCACAGGGGTCTGCTTCCCCCAGCCCTCCCTACGTGCTCATGGGGCTCTGCTGCCTGTGGGCTCACAGATTTGCTTATCTGCTTTCAGTCGGTAGCATAGGAAGGCAGTTACCTCATTGTCAGCCAGCAAGGGGAGGACTCTCACAGCAGCAGAGGTTTTCCAGGATATGTTCTTGGGCCGTGCCTTTGGAGGCTCCAGGGCAGTGCTCATCTGGTGTGCATTGTCAGCCTTGCTGCACCAGTCAGCAGAGAGCTGTTGGATTGTCACTGCCTGAGAAGCTGCTTCTCCAGTGACAGCCCTGCATGGCTGGGCCTGCTTTGTGTTAGGAGGTGACTGGCTCAGCCCCGGAGAGACCTCTAAGTGCAACCCTCTAGTTTTGGGAAAGTTTCTTTCAGGTTCATTTTAATGCTGCAACCAGAAGAAACTCTGTCTGACTTCAGGGTAGGAACACATGTTCACCTCTTAGTCCTCATCAGGGTTTCTAAGACAGCAGAAAAGGGGCAGGATCTTTTAATATTCATCAGAGAGGATGGCTTAACAGCTGCCAAGTAGAAGCAGTTGACATTGCTTGGGAACAGGAGCAAGCGTTGCTCTTGCTCACTCCTCCTACCTCCCTCAGCAGACTGAACATAATAAATATAGTGGTAAGAAACAAATGGTCTCCCCCACTGCTTTACTAGAAACTGGAGTGTCAAGTCTTCCTCTGCTGGATAAAAAATAGAGTGGGCAGGATGTGACAGGATTTCTAAAATAAGCTTTGCAGAAGGTAGGCAACACAACCAGGATATGAGCAAGAGGGTGGATATGATCTGAGGGGGCACGACTGCGTGATGGAAAGCCCTGAGGAGGAGTGGGAAGACAGAAACCATGAGTGCTTGGTGCGTAGTAAAGCATTTACAGTACCACTTCACGGGACGTTTGTGGTTTATGAGGTATGCTGAGGCAGCTGCTGGATGTGTATTAATGTATTATCACAGTAATGGATTATGTTTTAATTCCCTGTAACGTGCCCAATCCCAAGTAATGCAAAGAAGCAAATTTGGCTTCTGGGCCAAACAGCAAGTTGTGTTGCAGATTTAAGACATGCTCAGAAGGCCGTGATGACTCCTCACCACACATTGTGCTGGACACGAGTCCTGCTTGCAGCTCGGTGCAGCCCCTGTCCCAGGGCTTTCTAAAAGAGGGAGGAGGTCTCCCAGGGAGGAGAAACATTCTGTCCCCTGTCCCTAGCTAATCTTTTTTATTGACAGTAAAGAGTTTCCTTGTTTAATCCTTTAGTGTAGAAACAGTCAGGGAAAGGGGCTGGAGCAGCCTCACAAGCAAGATCAGATCCTCAGCTGGTGCAACTAGCCAAACTCTCACTGATTCCAGATAGGCTGTAGTATAGAAGTGGTAAAAATGGTCATAGCACATGTCCCCAAGAGAAGAATCTCACTCCTGTTTTACACATCTACACCTCAAATAGAGCCCCCATTTTTTGGCAGAAATTATTGTCCAGGAGAACTACTCTGCCCTCAGTTTTGGCCTGCAGGAACCAGGAGTGATGGCAGAGGTGATGCTAGATACCCCAGAGCAGGCTTAAAAAGAAGCAAGCAAGTGAAGTGTGCATTTGCTGTACCAGTGGCACTGTGTCAGTGTTTGTGTTGAGACTGTGAAGAGCAAGCTCAGGATGGATAGCTTGTTGCTAACACTGCAGCCCTGCTTGGGACTCTATTTGCTATAAATGTACTAAAAGACAGTCTCAGAGGAAAAAGAGACTGATCCAGAATGCCTAATCAGTGATGCAGTATACACACCTACCAAGTGTTCTCAGTACAATCAGAGCTACCAAATGACTGTACAGTTTTTACTGAGTAGCTGGACTTCAGTGTGTTACCAATAGCACCAAAATTAATAGGCAGAGAGTTCCTACGGTTGCAATATCAAAGATATTTAGGAAAATACTGTCAAAACTCATAGAGGAAACAGGCTGTTGGCAGCCTGATGCCAACATTTTAATGAATTCAAATGTCTGATACCAACTAAGAGAGGCAGTGCTAAACAGCAATCCTAATTCAAGCAGGGCTCTAGAAAAAAAAAAAAGGTTTTCCCTCTGGGTGTGGCCCTAGAAACAATCCCCAGAGCTGTCAGACATACCCCAGGCATGAGTCAAGAAGCAGTTATACAAGTGGCTCTGCTCTCTGTGCTCTTCAGTCAAGGACAGCAGATATTTCATTCAGGTAGCAAAGAGCACCTCCCTAGCTGGGTAAAAAAATTATGTTCTCTCTCTTCAGCAGAGCAAAGCACCTGAATAGCTAGTCTGGTGGAAATATTCCCCAAAAATGCTATATTGGTGTCCAATGGGCATTTAGAGTTATCAAAAATAAACACTCTCTACATGTATTTTCAAGGCTTTCTGTACTGGATCAGTGAAAGGGAAGGTGTCAGAGGATGTGATAGTGTACAGCTAAAATGTTTTCTTTTAACAGCCTCATTGTATGTTGCTGGGGTGAGTGAGTTGTAAGATGATCCTCTGGACACATATTTTGGAAACTTTTTGGTCAACTGCCATGCAGCCAGCAGATTTAGGGTCAGTGATTAAGTTACTGAGGCTTTTGTTTTTTAAGTGTGTTCTCCTCAATATATCTTTCAGGGCTAGCCATGTGCCAAGGGGTTTGTAACCAAGCTGTGATTCTCTTTCATGCTTTCAGAGGTCTCATTACAGGCTGCTGGCACCCACAGCCTGCTTCCTGCTTATTTCAGATGACCACAGCACTCAGCAGAGGCTGAACAGAGCAGACAAGTCTGTCAGTGAGTGGGTCACAAGGAAACAAAACGTGTCTTTCTTCCTGGAAGGCAGAGGGTTTTATTTGTTACAAAATGGTGGTTGTTCTGATCCCAGAGAGCTATTGGAGCTCAGGCAATTCTTTGCATGCATACATACAGCAGCCAAAGCCAGGCTTTTGAAAGCAGCAGGGCATTATGCAGAGTTTTTGTAGGTTTTTCTGAGATACAGGCTGCAGGAAGAGTCTCTGCTTCAAATTCTTTGTCAGGGTAATTTGTTTAGCTCTCTTGGCTTACTTGCTGTGTAGCCAGTAGATTTTAGGTCTAGGGATTTAATTATGGAGAACTTTTGTTTTGCATCCATATTGTGGTTTATTCATATAATTTGGTTGACATCCTGCTTTGACTATGCTGAGAAAACCATTGTGGTTTTTTGCTGTTGTTGTTTTGTTTTGTTGGTTTTTGTTTTTTTTTTTTTCTTTTTTCTGCTAAACAACTTCAATAAGTTTTCGTCCTGAAAACGTTAATATGTACTTACTAAATGTGATACTCAGTTCTTCAAGTCAAAGGACAAGCTGAGATCAGTGGAGGTTGCACCAAATGAGGATCTGGCCCATGACTTAAAAACAGACAAAAGGAAATACCGTCCAAAGCTGACTTCTCTATTACAGTGTTTCAGCCTAAATGAAATGCTTTGAGGACATGAGATTGGGATTTTTTTTCAAGAGGATCAAATGCAAGAAATAAATAGGCGTGCAAAGTCTGCTTCCCAGGTTATTCGGGTTTCGGAGCTCTGTTGTGTCCTGCTGCAGAGTCTTTCCTTTTGCTTTGGTAAAACATCAGAGTGTAGAGGGTGACCCTGTGCACTTGTTTCAGATGAGTGTAAACAGAAGATGATATTACTTGTCTGAATGAAGTGGACTATCCCATGGAGGAGAATAATAGCTGTCTCCTAGGGCTGTTTTTCTCAAAAAGACTAGTGAGAACTTAAAAGTCAAAAGACCCAAGAAGAGGGTGAAAGTTGATTACTTTAAGGATTAAACTGTTACCCTGGTGAAGTCAGCAAATACTGTTTCTAAGCAATGATTTCAGTGTCTCTTGAGCACTGTGAATCTGAACCCTGCAATTGGAATGTATTTCTTAAAGATGCAAATATAACATTATTAGTTTTTTAAAATATTATTTAGTGCTTTGACTTCAATAAAATACATTCTGGAGTAGTGTATAAAAATCAGCTTATGCAGAGAATTTCATTTGGATGTGTGCTTTTAAAAAATGAAAAAGGCTAGAAGTATGTAATTAAAAAATTATACACCTCTTTAATTTGCATCAAATTGTGTCCTGTTAAAAATGCGCTTGCTCATGGTGTAGGTTTTTAGCCACTTTTTCTCCCTTGGAATTCCTTGGAAGAGACAAATGAAAGTACTGTTGCTCTGGTAGAGTCCTGTTAGGTAGGGAGTGATTTTTCACAAAGTCTTGATTATTATTTCATCAAGAAAGTAGGTAGATATTAAAGGTTACCCAGATGGTTTATATATTACTATAATAATCTTGTTCATAGAAACTCTCACAAAGAAAATAATTAATCATAAACATACTGTGATCCCCCTAAAGCAGTGACTGTTTTAAGTTGAAATCCCATAATGGCTATGACCTCTAACCCTGATGTAACTGTTTCTATCCTGGCTACTAAAGTGGCTGCTCATGAAAGGCCATCAAATACAGAAGTAAATGCAGAGGTTAACAAAGTTAGTGGACCAAACAAACTTGATACTGAGAATGAACTTTCACATGTAGCAAGAAAATAAACACCCCTCTTCCAGACTGATCTACACAGGAGGTTTGAGATGCCAAAATATTAAATGTTATTAAGCACATAATCTCTATTTTACAGATAAGTGTTTACTCTGGGGGTTACCATCCTTTTATATTGATAAAAAGTCTTTGCTCAAATTAAAAAAGAAAAAAAGTTCAGGCACTAGTGTGTTTTCAGTGAGATGGTCTTTGCTCTAAACTCCAAGAGAGCATTGGTAATTGGTTTGGGAAAGAGAAGAGATTGCACTGAGATGTGTAAATCTTAAGCACTTTTTGTGTGTGGCCTGCTTATTAACACGTCATTTGGTTTTTCAACCCCTCCCCAAGTGTAACCTTTGTATGCTATCATGCTTCAGGTTGTACTTTCCAAAATTTTTGTGTTGTATTCTTCCTCCCTCCCCAGCCACCTCCGTAGATGGGGAGAATGCAGTTTGCCTCTCCAAAACCCCTCTCTATTGTGAGGGGATTTTTGCTTCAGAAATAGAAATTACTAATTGATGCTTTGCTCGTTGAGTTCAGCAGGACAGGACTCTGTAGCTGTTAAGCTCCAAGCAAGCTTGCAAAGGAGTAGAGCATGGGCAGGTTTGCATGTGGGATGTACAGGTGTGCATGGGTAGCTAGAAAGTGCATCTTCCATATATAGATATAGTGATTTCAGTAGCCCTTGAAGAACACTGTGGGATTCAGTCATCTGAAATCCATAGCTGGCCCCCATGCTGACAGACGAGACACCGCCATCACCAGAGTGTCAGTGACTACTACTCCAGCTTCCAGCTGTCTGTGGTGTCCTTTTGTGGGATACAGCATCTCTGCTGACCTCAGCTGCACCTCATGCCTTGAAAAGCACAAATTCTGCCTCCTTACTCAGAAGTGTTCCATAGCATTAGGAAGAAAGTTTCTTTTTCACCATTATGATCCCGTGAACATGCATAGGACTGCCAGGAAGCTAGTCCCAAATGGGAGAATAAAAAGGCAAGCTCTTTTTATTAGTTTTGAAAAGAAAAACAAAAGCTTTCTTATTAATTTAATCAACTTCGTATCCTAAGCCCCAGTCAGAAATTTTTAGGCTGCTAGGGAATAAGCAATTCAATGATGAAAAGAGAAAGAAATGTTGGTTATATATAAAACTTGACAGTTTCCCTGGCCTACAAAGTAGTTTTTCAGGTAGATCAAAAAGAGTTGTTTAGCTCTACACAATTTCCAGTTTTAACAACATTAAATACCTTTTCTACAGTTAGATATCAGTCTTTGAAGATTTTGAAATTGTTATTCCTGTGGGGAGGAGGATATTGAATAATTCCTACCAGTTATGAAACTCAATATTCTCCAGATGGTTATTGAGACAAGCTTTTATACACCATTGTAAAATGGGTTTAAAATATCTTATTCTGTGATTGACTAAACAAGTCACATGGCTACTGCATACAAATTTGAACTCCTTTTTCAACTAAATGACCTTATTAAAACCATAAACAAAATGGTACTTAAAGGCTGGCCTTAAAGCAGAAGCTATAAATCCTAGATTTATTGTAGTACTGTTCTGTTATTTGTGCTAAAAAAGACAAAAAACTAGGAAGGCCATGCTGAACATTAAATTATGCCCTTAGTGATCAATTGGTTTAAAAATATATAGCTCCACATGCTTTAAAATCCTCTAACTTTTTCTTCAAATGACTTACCAGAATTAAATATATTCACATCCTAAGCAATGTCAGAGTAAGGAAGGAGGGGAATGCTATGATCAGGAGTGTTCCTTGAGTAACACTCTGCCTTCTCTTTCACGAGTAAATTTGTGCCTAAAGAGACCCTAAGCATTCTCACTTTCACTTGTGGTCTAGTGCCAAGTCTCTGCAGCGGTAAACAGCTCTAGCAAAGACTCTGCAAATCATGTAATATAAACAAATAACCCCGGGAAGGGGTTACTGGTGGGGGTAATTGGACAAGGAGGTGGGAGTCCGGCTGGTGTGGGTGGCAGTGGTTGCTGGGCAGGGCCGGACTGGTGCAGAACTGGAAGCAGGATTTCCCACCTCTGCCTGCTAATGCTCTCTGCCTGCTGCTGCTGCCACGCGGGGTGGCTGCCCCCCGTGCAGCCAGGTGCGACCCTCCTGGCCCATCACCGCTCCTCCTCCAGCTGCACAGACAGAGCCCGCAGAGCAAGCCGGAGCAAACAGAGCACAGACAAGGGAATTCCATGGGAGAAGAAAAATTACGCTTAAGACCTCTGCTCCCTGACCAGTGCTTGCACTGCAGAGTTTGCTGCACCTTGGGGGAATACCATCAGGCACCTTTCACTCTCTGTCTCCCCTACCATAACACCATGCCTACCGAGGTGGATTTTTTTTTTTTGGTATTCATTAGGATGCTGGTCCTGTAACCTTTCTACCAGAAATGATTACATTTCAAAGTTGCTAAACTATCATCTTAGCATTTATGGGTTGTTTAGGAGTCCCAGTTTACAAAATTAGTTATCCCTATTCAAATAAGCACATGATTCAGTTTAGCAATTCTTTGTTGCTGTTTATGGATCTCCCTTTTTTAGGGTGAGAGTCTGCAAAGGTAAATTACAAAGGAGAAGGCCATGTAAGGGGAGTGGTTTTAACTTTGAGAGTAACTCCATGGCAAGCTCCTAAAGTGAATGAAACCTTGGCATTTCTCTTCCTGGAACCAGCATTTTTGCCTCTTGTTTTTGCACTGCATATGGCTTGTGACAATGAAAATATTAGATATTATCATTAACAAAAAGAGCATTAATAAAAAAAAAACAGTGATGAGAAAAATGCTTAGGGACTTATGTTTCTTTAGGACATGTGTTTATACGAAAGGGAAACAGGAAAATCTATAAAGTGGTTGAATCTGGTACTACACTTAAAATCATGCTGCTGAGATTTTTTAAAGCAATTTTATTTTTTCCTCTTTGGTAAATATTCTAGTTGTAACATAACTCACTTATCGACACTTTCTTTTTTAAGCTTTTTTAGTGTGCCTTGGTTTCAGAGTTTCAGTTTAATATTGCTAACAGTCTTAGTAAAAACCCCAGGATTAGCAGTGTATTTGAACACCTGCAAAGTTCATTTAACAACTGGAATGGCAAATGTTGCAATATTCAAAATATATTTAACATATTTGTAGTTTGAATGTTAACCACAGCTGCTTAGTGCTGTTCAAGAGGCTTGGAATGTACATATTTTATACATCTCAAGGAATAGCTGTGATTGATGGCCTTTCATGTCAACTGTTTGATTTGCTGAAAGACAGAACCAAAAACAGTGGAAGGGGGAAAGACTGGGAAAAGCTGCCAGACCAGAAAAATTGTTTATTAAACCAAAAAAAACCTATCCGAGTTTGGCACACTTCTGAATCTTAGTTGAATTAAATAGAAAAAGGAGGCAGAGAAAAAATGAAGATAAAAAGACAAAAGTAATAAAACCAGACAAAACAGACAAAACCCCGTTTATTAATTTACTGGTTGCATTCACACCAATGAGTTGTCCTATCATTCAGACAGAGGAAAGTCCAATAAATGCTTCATACAGAGCTATGATTAACTGATGTACAGGCATTTTACTATCCTTACAGAGCCAGATTTTTCAATGGATCATTCACAAATCTTTCAGAGAAACACACTTTTCTATGATCCTTGGCACTGATTGTATCATTTTCCATACCAAACTCAATGATTAATCCAGATGCACTACATTCACTTTCCTTTTTCATTCTGAGGAACTGGTTCTACTCATATTTATACTAGCTGTGACTACTGCAGCTTGAAAATTTTACTTGAACAACTCTTGATTTATTTGAAGGCAAGAAATAAAGCTTTTTAACCATTTCCTTTCAGTATTGATAGATGAAATGTATTTTTGTCCAGATTTCAGCCAGTTCCACTTCTAACCAAAACTATCACTATGCACAAATTTAACATTTAATTTTCTAGGACTCTTTGGCCTTCACCTCTTAGCACACTGGAGTAACAGGCAGAGAGGCAGAGATGGAGAGCCTGCAAAGTAAACACATGCTACACCCTCTTCTCTTTCATTTTACAGAAGCTACTTCCTGAATTCCTTATTAACAAATGCCATAGATACTCATCTGAGTGTGCTGGCAACCAGGGTATATATCTTGCACTCCTAGATTTCAAGCATCCATCTAGAATACAAAAAGTATTGCAGAGCTTAAAAAAAAAAAATCTAGAGTAGTTATTTGTGCACAGCTTTTTGGCCATACCTATTTAGGGCAAACTGTTGAACACACAAAAGCTGAAGAGACAGTAGTGTTCACATACCTTAGTCTAGACTTGCTTTGTGTTCTGCCTGAATCATCAACTCATCACTTAGAAGAAGCATGAATGAGCAAAGATGAATGTGGACAGCAGAAAGATTGAAATACTTTGTGGTGTGATTTCATCACCCAACATATTTCTGCTGTGGGGGACATTTTAATTGGAACTGTAACTCTGGTGTCTCTTCAGCCTAAGCAACACTTGGGATAAAAACCTTCATCTCTTTCTGTGATGAATCAGAACACTCTGTCCCTTTTTAATGAACATGGGTCTGATCTGACCACCTTCATACACTCTTCAATACTTCTTTTTTTTTTTTTTGCCATAGCTGCTCAATATATTGAGAAATTCAGTCTCACAGAAAATCTGTAGACATTTCAAAATTCAATGTACCAAGAGCTTAGTAATACGGGTGGCTTATCCCCATGCTCCATTCACTTGTTTGCCTGTGGAATAAAATGTCCAGATCAATGTTACTATTCTGATACTCAGAGCCCAGTATGAATTTGGCTACAGCTAGATGATAACTAAATACTTCCTTTGAGAACAGGGCTTCCCACCAACAGCTATGTTTTTTCTGGGAGAATTAAATTGTGCACATTCCAGAGAGGTGTTTGAATGCAAATGCTAGGGGAAAAAGCAACAATTCAGAATAAAATCAAAAAAATAACTGTGTGATGTAGTTTTGCTCAGTAAAACCTGGATCGAATGAAGTGTTGAATAATTTGGCTTGAACTATTGAAAAATGTAGCCAAAACTGTTTAAAAGTAAGTCTCCCAGTTTACTTCAAACATCAGTCAAATATGCGCTTAATTACTTTTTCCAGGATCTTTTTTTTGCCAGCATCTTGAATAATCAAGGTTTATATTCTTATTTTATGTGCCTAAATACACAGTTGCCAAACATGTAAAACACAGAACAGTCAAGCCTTTTGGGGAGGACAAAAGATTTACCTTATGTCCTTTATTTTTCATGTCTATTATAATACATTTTGGAGGAGGTTAGATAAATATAGATACATTTTATTTGCACTGTTTTCTTAAAAGGGTTATAGAAGTTTTCTGCTGTGTAATGAGGTAATTTAATAATATTGTCTATACTCCTAATTTTTCACAACAGGAACTCATCAAAATTGGTACTTGCCGTATGCTGATACAAAGTGCTGTACAGGTGAGAATTTCAAATATATTAATTAGTAAAGTATATTCTTAGCAAAAAATTGAAGCTTAAATAAAGCTTCAAATAAAGCTTAAATGGTACACTAACAATTATTGAATAAAACCTGCCTAAATTCCTTTCTAAACCAATGCATTTTCACTGTTTCTCCTTCCTCTGTCTGGGCTAATATATGCTGCTTAAGCAGAAGGTTTGTTGCCTTTATTCATATCAATGACACTTGTGGAATCTGTCTCTTTTGGCCCTAAATATGATACATGTGTCTAAAAGACTCTGGGTATAATTTCTAGCTGCAAGTTGCTCTTTGCAATTTTGCTCAAAGTCAGGTATATGACTATTAAATTATGTTAAACTCTAATCAGGTTATTCCCTCACTTTTGAGGGCTTGAGTGCATTAGTGAACATTTTTGCATGTAATTGTCTTATTTTATTTTGAAGCTCAGTCTTTGAAGCTCTTTTGGACTGAAACACCCCACTGACCCTCTTCCAGATACAAACATTCAAGTCCCGCAATCTGGAACTAATCGCCCAGGCACCATCTGGAGGTCCTGTTCCTTGGTACAGGCTGCTGCAATCCTGAGGCTTTCACAGCAGAAGTAGGGTTTTACAGTATCCTTAAGACGTCAAAATATTTCAAAAATGTTTCAAAATATTTCCAAATACATCTGCCAGCTGGGGACACTGGGAAGGCTGCCATGCCCATAAACACTTGCATGCCCATATGCAATACAGTCTATTTCAGGTAAGTACTGCCCAAAACGAGAAGCTGGGCGGGGCATTGGGCAGACATACTGAGATGGGAGCAGTGTAGAGGAAATCTCCTGAGTCTGGGTGCACAGTTGTTCCAGGCAGTTCCTTCTTTCAGCCTGTTTTCAGCACATCTTTTTCTCAGGCAAAATGTGAGGGTTCTGTGGGTGGCTGATCCTCCTGTAAGAATGCAGCCCTAATGATCTCCTGCCTTCCAGTATGTGAGGAACTCTCCAGAATTGTGCTACTCTCTTAATCCTGAACTTCCCTTTCATTCAGCAGGCCCTTAGCTTAACTGCAAGAAACCCCTTTTTGGGAATGGGTTTGGCCAATAAAAAATACCTTATATTAGAATTTCCCAACTTCACCATTTCAGCTGCTTAAGAACTATGATGAGAAAGCAGCTAAGAGCAAATCAGAGAAAAAAATAGGTAGGAAAATGAGGATCTAAGGATTTCTTGCACTATGTTTTTGACTCAGGAGTTCTTTTTTTTCGGAGAGTGAAATATTGGAGCCAGGAAATTATTGTCTTTTCTCTCCAGCATCTCAGCGGCGTATAAGAATTTGGAGTTTTTGTAAGGGTTACCTTGGTCTTTGTTAAACTCACAGATTGCTTATTATTTCTGAGTGGAACATTTAAGCCTAGAGCCAGTGTCCACCAAAACCACCTAAAGGCTTTGCATTTTCTCTAATTGCCACTTAATGGTCAGGGGGAAATGTCTTTTCTTTCATACCATCTATTCAGATTTCAAATATTTGGCTGCTTAAAGCTTGCTCAACCCAGAATCCTCTTTATCTGGAACAAAGCTGTACAGTGACAATCAGTGAGAAGTAATTCCAGTTCAAAACAGAATCTAGAGACATTCAGTGGCTGGTCAGTCTGGAGGCGGAAAATGCTGCACAAGTGCTTTTCTAGTACAGCTTTCTCCTTTACAGAAATGTCCAAATAATTTCCATCCAGACTTTCAGAAAGCCAGAGTTGAACACTACAGTCAAAAAAAGAACTACTAGCAAATTTTCATGGGAAAATTGGGGTCTGTGATGGAAACAATTTTGTAAGTAACAATAGCAGCAGCTGTTACTTATGCTGCTCCCCTAATAATAAAATCCTGTAGGAGTAGTTGACCACGTTCAAACATGAAAATTTTTCAGCCAAGAAAAAATGTCTTGTTTTGCTGACATTCCTTTTACCCCCAGCTGGTTTTGTATAATTAAATCTATCCACGAGGAAATGTCTTAGAACTGGTTTTGGCTGTTTATTTAAACTTTTATTTTCACGTGTTCCCTATACATGCTATCAGGCCAAGTGCTGCTCTCAGTCACAAAAGTTTGAATCCAGAATTGTTGTGCTAATATCAGCCACATCAAAGTCAGCCCCAGAGACTAGACGTATCTCTCCAACAGTACTAGGTGAACACTGTTTTGGAATTTAATACCATTCTTCAGGAAGAGTTGTCTTTCTTGTTATTGCTTAGTCATTTATGAACAGGTTTACTACTATTATTACACTGACAGTAGTCTGTTCCTTTAACCACAATGGAGTGTTTTCATGCTGGTTAAATTTCTGCTTGCTACCTGAAGACCTTTTAAGTTCTTGTGGCAGACAACTTTCATGTCCTATTTTGTCACAGAAATTGATCTCATTCAACGGAAGCCACAGCCCTACCGGTATGTTCATCTGAAGATATCTAAAAACTCCACACAGAAAAAAAGTGAATTTAAGTTCTCCAAGGATTTTGATATGATCCTTGAGACAAATGACATTCAAAAGAAAACCTGAAAGTTAACTAACTAACTAAATTTTCCTAAATGAAGTTAGAAGAAATTTGTAACTTATACCAGACTGGCATAATTTAATCAATTTCTGTGTTGTTCAGTAGCTCTCTAATGCTCCTGCATTGTCATCTTCTCTGGCCAGCTACTATCATAATGCTATAACCATGAATATTAATATTTTTGACAGCAATATAATTAACTATGCTGGAAAATTCACTCTATCATATTAATGAAATTATTAAGATTTACCCTTTTTTTATGATCTAAAAGAAATGGTAATCCGTCACTCATCAGACTTTCCAGAAGTAAAAGTATGCATCCAACTTTCATTTGTAGTTTGTTATAATATGGAAAGAATCTTAGCTAACATAGGGCTAACTGGAGAAATACAGGTAATTAGTTTCCTTCCTTCCTTCCTTCCTTCCTACGTTCCTCATTCCCTGTTTCTTTTTTCCTTCTTTTCTCTCTTTCCCTTTTCTTTCCTATCTCCCTTCTTTCTTTCTTCTTTCTTTCCTTCCTCCCCCTTTCCCTTCTAAATGGAATGACTAAGATTTTTTTGTAGTTAGGAAAGGCAGGTTTCTCTAGGGGAAAGGCAGGTTAAGATTTTACCACTGTTCCTGTGAGCAATACAAAGTTTACTCATGTATTTGGCCCGAAGGTCTGGAACAGTTTGTATTTACTCATTATTTCATTTCTACCATCAGCCTTATTTTCATTAAATATTTTCAGCTTACTTTTGCATCTATGCTGTCTCACTACTCCTGTGCTCTTTCTTCCTTTAGTATTCCTAGGGAATACTAAAGGGTTAAAGACATGGCTAAGAACTGCAAGATTTCTTGTTTTTTCCATGGTGGTCTGGGATGTATTGAAGCATTCAGAAAGACACGATCTCTACTCATTTGTATTTAAATTAAGTAAGAATTTGTTTAAAAAAGAAATCCTTGTTCCCATCATGTTCTTGAGATGCACTAATCTCACTGGCACCCTAGCCTTACAGATATAACCAACATTTAAAAAAGGCACTTCAAAAGCAATGTTTTAGTACAAAAAACAGAGGATACTGATACCTTGAACATGATTGTTTACAACAGGAGGAGTATATCATTGGAACAGTGAATTTAATTGGATTGTGTTGGGCAAAACACTGACGTCTTTCTTTTATTCAAACTTTTCCCAACATGAGTTGGACCATAAGACTATCAAAATGCAAACTGTCTTTTGTGATTTTCACTCTAACTATTCTTCCTAAGTGCATAAGCATGTTCTTCCACCTTACTGAGAAAAGTACAAAGCTTCATAGACCACGCAGGAAACACTCTTTGGGGCTTCACATCTCTGTGCTGGGCTCTCAGATCTCAGCTATGTTGTCCATGGTACTCTGAAGCACAGGCAATAGTTTTTTGAGCTTACGTTCATTATCAGTGCCATTTATTGAGACTCTGGTGATCTGAGGTAGTGGACCACTGAGTTTGCTTTACCAACACATTTTTTCAGAGACCAGAGATGGTTCAGACCGGGGTATAGGAGATGTTTAACAGTCTCTAGCAGGATTCATTTCTAAAAAGATTTAGGCAAGTTAAGCCTAACTGTCTGATAAACAAGACAACATTAACACAGTTTCAAGTTCAAATTCCAGAAACATTCATCAAAAGTTGCTGAAATCCTGAAAAAGTAACCCAAATTTAAAATTGCCTGTTCTGTTGTGCTTCGTTACTCACAAAATCACCAGTGGCTTTGTTCATTGTGCCACAAAGGTTCATTATTTTTGCAGTGCAGTGGGCATGCATTCTCTTACCAAAGAACTTATTTTTTAGTCTCAGCATTTCCATTTTGACATTAGAAAAATATACAACCAAAATCTATAAGACTTTGATTAAATGTTTATACAGCTGATTCCAACACAGCCAAAGCCAATGACCATACATGGAATCTAAACAACAGCTCGTAATTACAGTGTCAAAGGCATGTATACACTGTGTGCTATGTTTCATTGTCTGGCATGCAAATATAGACTTGGTTTCCTTTGCACTATTTCCAAAGTATAAAGAAAGCTAACCAGAGAGTTCTGTTTCATTTACACAAAAGAACAAGGTTCAATCATGTTTGATAAGTTGCAAATTACTGGTAATACCACAAGTGTTGTTACAGCTGCTAAGAGTGGTCAGGAGGATGTACAAAATACAGCAACGGCATGAATCAAAAGAAAAAGTCTAAACAATTTGAATGATAGTGTATAATACTTCTAACTTTAACTTGGTGCAAGGGCTTGTCAGCAGCATCTCGGGCAGTGGTGAGAGAGGTGGAGCAAGTTGCCACGTATGTATTCAATATTGTGTGCTTTGGCAGACTCCCCACGGACTTTGCTCCTAAGAGGACCGGAAGGTATAAGGGGAAAGAAAAGGGGAAAAAAAGGCAAAGGGGAAGGGG
>VZRQ01004617.1:5446427-5494066 GCA_013397975.1 Machaerirhynchus nigripectus
AGATACAACAAAAGAATTGGTTTTTACAAGGAAAAAAATGACAAGCTTTCCTTATTACAGAAAAAAAATTGGAAGACTGAAAAACATAACTAGACAATGAATAGCTGAAAAGCAACTTAACCCACTTTTATATGTAGTATCTCATGGTTTGTAAACCTATGGGAATACTGGGACACAGGGAGAGGATGATGCTCATTTCCAAATGTGAGAGGTTGGCAACCCTACGAACGCATCCCAGGCACACTAATTATTATTTGTATATCAGATGACTGTGATACTCCTAAACCTTTAAGTACTTACATTACACAGGACTCTGCACTTTTAAGGAAACTTGTTCTTCTCTAGTTCTGCCTCTTCGGTCAGGGTATGTTCCACAACTGGAACAGCTTGCGCCGGGTTGGCCCCCTGGGAAAGTTCTAATTTACAAAACCCTGTTTAGAAAAATCAAATCTATTTAAAGGCATTACATTATAAACATAAACTCCCTAATGAGCTGTAGTGAAATGGCTCTAGGCAATAACTTGTGAAGTTCAAATGATTTAGCCATTTTCTGCCATGTATTATTTTCATTTAATCTGCATCACAAGGACCGTAAAGAGTCCAGCTGTTCAAAGTGAGTCTTAAAGAGTCCTGCCAAACACCAAGGCTTCTCCAATTGCTTCCTTTTTTTACCGTGTTTGGTTAAAGACTTATTAATTGATAGATCAAATGGTTCCTAAGTTAAAAAAAGAATAAAAATAGGAATGCAAGGGGAGTCAACATTTCTATATAGAAATTATTGCACTTTAGAAATGGGCAATTAGAGGCCGCTGAAAAGGAAGGAAGGAAGGAAGGAAGGAAGGAAGGAAGAAATAGAAATCTGTGGGACATCCTTGGTGTAGTGAAACCATTTGTGCTTTCATGCTCAGATCTTCACTCCTTTGGGACCAAGGGTGCACCCTGAGGATGTGACAAGTCTCTCTCTGATTGACTTTGCCATCAGCAAGTTGCAGTGCAGCTTTTTTTCAGCTATACCTGCAAGAAAGGCAGTACAGTCCCTTTGTATGGCAATTAATTTCTACTTTGTTGAGATCTTATTCGGAAATCTTTTCAGAAATTCCACCATTTTTGATTAGAAGTGGGACTAGAAGAAATGATGGAGGACACACAAATTTCTCGGTTCTCCTAGAAGAAATGCAGTGTCAGGTGCAGAATGCACTGGTGACTAATAGGCATTTCTTACCGTTCCTTCAGAGACCATTGTCCTTTTAAATGCAGGCCATGGTTTGCCTCAGGCTATTTTTAAGTAATGGAAATACACTTTTTTTTTTTTTGGTGAGATGTATTACATAATTCTAATAAAAAGTTAGAATACAATAGCAGTAGTCTGTACCATTGAGTACTTGCTCTTTTCAAGACTTTTTTTCAACATCCAGAAAATGCAAATCTGTAACTGTTACAGGATTTGGTATTTTGGTCTCGTCAAAACCGCTTGACAAATATAAACATTAAAAAGTAATATTCTGAAATGGGTAAATGTTAAAACCACAACTTCCTTGTAGTAATGATGAATAAACATGGCAAACTAGGTCTATTTAATAAATGAAATGGTGTAATATTAACTGGAAGAGGTGGATTACATTCATTTAACTGTTTCCTATTTTAAGTAATTACTGCAAAAACATTGTATGTTGGTCAGAATGCCCATATCAAAAGCAAGTATAAGGAAAAAATTTTGACTTTTTATTTTAACTTCTTTTTAACAGAAAGATTTGCTTTGTGCAAATATTCCCCCTTTTTACAATGGGATATTGTACTGGAACTGGTAACACAAAATTGGAAGAACATGGGTCAATTAAAGAAGTGATGCAGTAAAAATTTTAGTTCAGTTTCTCCTCTCAGTTGAAAATGTTTGAACAGAGTCACTTGCTGGAGGTAAATACAGCTGTACTGGCATTTAACTGCATAAGGATTGTTTTATCTTGCTAGACTGGTGTAAAAGGATGAGCCATGCATGAAGACACAGTCTGAGATATACTGCAATATGTATTCTTCACAAAAGAAATTAACTCATTTTTCTGATCTTCACCTATTTCTTTGGTTATTTTCCCACAATTTAATCATGCAGCAAGAATTTGTAAAAGCTATTTTATGACTTTGATGACACAAAACCCAGTCCTGAATGGACTACAAATATAAATGGGTTTGGTGGCCTCATCACAATACTAGAAAGATTAAAAAAAAATTAGGCATATTACATATCAGCACTGATTTGAGGGCCAGACCATTGTATAACTCAGTGCCATTGCAGCTGCAGGGCACAAAGACAGCTTTAAAGTGTTGGCACTCTCCCTTCACTAGTGCTAAGAAGTCCGGCCTCCAAATTTCCCTCTTGGAATAATTTAAAATACCCTGTGGAATTGACAGTCCTAGGAAGACAAGCCAGAGCCCTATGATAAGTTGTGCGTGAGAAAACCCAAGACACACTCTCTCCTTCAGTTTAAAGAGACAGCTTTAAACTCACTCCATTACATCATGAAAACTGTAGCATTTGGAATAACTTCTTCTGTAATGATTAAAAAAGTGAGAATTCCTCTACCTGCTTTTCTAGTGACTTGCCAAGCAGAAATTAGCATAGGCCTGCAAGGATGGAGAAGAACAAAGGTACTCCAGTGTACTTGAGGTTCAGACTGGAGGAGTAGAGAAGTTGGGTATCGCATGGTTCTCCTGCCAGTGAGATTAACTTCATGACTTCAAGAACCTTATATTCTCATTCAGCAAAGAAAAATTGAACTGAATACTTCACTTCACTGTTGTACAAAAACACAGAAGCTCAATTTTAATGACCTTGCTAGAGTACACAAAGAGAACTTCTTGTCCCTTAGTTATCAGGCCTGGCTTTTCCTGCAAAAAATTAGTCCATTCAGTGTTCCACTGCTGCTAGTAATTGAGCCAGCCCTGGTGTAATGGAATATAGACCTTAAGTTACAAGAGCTTCCATGACCTGCTTCTAGCTGATGTATATTAATACAGTTCCACTAAGATAAATTAATAGTTGAAACTTTTAGCTCATGAGTTGAGGTACAGTGCTTTGACCAGGCAATCAGTCTTTACTTCTATTTATTTGGTTAGAATTGTGCAGTGCTAATGAGATTATATCTTGGGGATTAGGAAATGCCTTTCCAGAAAGGTGGGCTGAACTGCAGAGAGATGAGTGACATGCTAACCGTACACAAAGTCCATGGAACATGCTGGCTAATATCATCAGGTTAATGAACTGTGGATCACTCAGTGTGTGGTCCAGATAAGATTGTACAATAGCAGTGGCCATAGAGAACACAGTACATCAGGCCCAACAAAATAAGGAGTTGGTGTGTAATTTGTGGTGGTGTGCAGTCACAGACATGTTCATACTTTACTCAAATGCACACACAGAAACAAAGGTTAATCAAAATTTTTTGTTATCTCTTCAGGTAACTACACTCTCTGTTGTTTCTTTTCCTACAACAGGAGAAATTTTGCTTCATTCTCTCAAGAAAAAGATGTCTGTTTTTCTGTTTTTCATTTCCCATCTGGTCTGGTTTTTTAAATACAACTGCCTGGACTTTGGAAGAGTGGTTCTTGCTTTACTTGCATCACTGGACACAAGATGCATTTATAGACTCCATCCCCTGGATATTTATACAGTTACATAAATTAATATGGCTAATAATTATGAGATAAGAAATCTCAAGTTTTCATGTCCTCTTATCTAGTATTAATGGTTTAGGAACCAATGAGGATGAAGATTTTGATCATTTAATTAAAAACTAGAGGTAGAAAATTAGGATCAAAGGCAAATGATCTCTTGGTGACTTCCATCAGCTTATGATGGGAGAGAATGAACTGCAGCTCCATCTGGACATGATAAAGAGGTGCTGTGGATGGCAGAGTTACTTCTGTGATTATCCTTTAACTGCTGAGGTGACTCAGTTACATAAGCTACTGGCTGTGTCCTGTTGGCCTCCTCAGTTTAGTCTATCATTGCATGTCCAGCAGTTCCCACACAACCTGTGCTTGCCCATCATCTACAGCGATGTTCCGAGGTGCTTCCTGTAGGTACTAACATATAGCGAGGCATCCCGGCACCTACCCTTGCAATTTGTTCACTCAGTTATCACCAGCAGCACAGCCTAAGGCTGTGTGACAGAGTTCATGCAGTTGCACCTATCTACAACCTAGTTGTAACTCACTTAGTAAACTTAGTAAGCATGTGGGAAACAAGGCATGTGTTAATCTTACCAGTCTCTTCAGGGGTTCTAGCCCTGTCTAGGACTGATAGACACGGCCACTTACCTTGTCAAAACACTTGTGTTTTGAACTTGTGAATCTTGTGACCAGAATTTCTTTCTTACTGTTAATATCCCCTGAAATAAAAATGCCAAACTAACAGATGCTGAGTTAAGATGGGAATAATTTTCTAGTGAGGCAGAGTAAGGACTATAAACTGTAAAAGGAAACACATTCACTGTTAAAAAAAACATTTTGTTTTGCTAGGTTTAGGAGGGGATTTCTGAAATGTGACCATCAAGCTCATCTATACCTATCCAGTAGATGATGTGCATCAGGGTTGTTTAGCAAGAAGGACTAAGCGGAAATACCCTTAAAGCAGCTCTACAGATCATGCTCATGTGCAGAGTGGAAGCCTTCAAGTCTCTATCCTTCCCAGCTACTCCTGAGGTGCCAATACTGGGGCAAGTACAGCTTCAGGCTTCTTTCTGCCCTGAGTTGCTCAGGACACCAGTCTGTGTTTCTGTCTCCACACACAGAGCAGAGGCTGCCAGCTATGTGTCTCTGCCTCAGTGGAAAGCCAGAGCTTTATGGCAAGCACTCTCTGGTACAAGGGAGGTGTAGCTTTCTCCATAAAGGTTTCTTCACAATAACATTGCCAGGACAAGGCAGCCTCCAAGAACTGGCACTGTCTTTATACCAGTTCTGAGATTCTTTGCATTCTACCAGGCAGTGTAAAGAGACCATAGCTCAAATTTATGAGAAACCACTTATTTTTGAGTGTGTCCTGAAAATCTGGTGTTCTCTATGTTCATCTAAAGTGAACTGAGCATCTAAAATGAACAAAATTGAAGCTGGTGGTATTGCATCCTATCTAACCCATATGAGACACCCTTTTGCAGGCCTCGTTCCTGGAAGGTATATGCTGTAAAGGAAAAGGGATGGAAAGAGGCCATCAGATGAAGATCAGACCAGATGAAGGCTGAATCAAGATTTTGGGTGGGCTTACTCCGGGAAAGGGGATTTAGTGCTGTGTGCCAGGATGCTTGTAGCGGGGAACTGATTCCAAAGAAGACTGCCTCTATTCTTCAAAAAGACCTAGTCAAAGGAGTTTTGAAAATAAATTAGAAACATGATACTGCAGTATGCAGAACTGGTGTAAAATTCCGGTGTCAGCTGATTTTGTTGAATGCACAGTGAAAGGAAAAAGAAAAAAGGAATTGATACAGAAAAATAAATCTTTGACAAGTAATTTGAGCCAGTGTAACTTTACTCAGCAGGAAAACAGGAAAAGTCATTATTTGCCAAAACAAATCTTTCAAAATCTGATAATATTTAGGAAATAAACAGCTCAATCAACAGACTTGAAAAAGTTCAGGCAATTTCCTTTCCTAAGATGATGTCGGGCAACGTCAAGCAGAACCACACAAGGTGCTGCCGTCGTGAAAAGAGATCCCCTACGATATCTCCATGCTCTGCTCATAGAGAAAGGCATTTCACAGAGACCATGAGCAGGTCTGTGCTGTGCATGTCTCTCCACACACAACTGGCTCTTTGGCATCAGCACCATTGAAGCAAAGGCTTTGACTTCACCTCTGCGTTTTTACATGAGTTATTTCTCCAGTTGGGAAGTTCATGCTGTAATTCATTACTTTCAGTGAGTTGAGTCAATTGTTAATTGCATGATATAAATGATGACTGCAGTTAATTGGAGGCCGTATCCTTTACTACTGTATGAATCAGCAGTGGAGGACTCAGAAGGAATTCTGGTTCTGATTAAGCTCTGATTTTGGCCAAAGGTTTCCAGTAATTTTTGCCTTTTTTTTAACTGAATTGTAGCCAGCACCTGTTAGATAACAAAAGAGACTAAAACCACATTTAAAAACTCTTTAATCAGTGGATAAACTAGCAAAAAAAGACATGAAGTCCTGAAATCACTCTCCAATCTGAATATCTGTTACTAGCAGATCAGAAATATTTACTCTTGCCTTGGGCTCAAGAGGAAGAACAAACCTTCTGGTCTTGTCTTTTTCCTGGGCATGGCTGTGATCAAAGAAGAAGATATTAGTCAGTTTCCCCAAGTCCTTCTGGAAGAATAAAGTCTGGTTTTCAAAATATGGCATGAAGTTCTTACCTATTAGCCAGAGTAGATCAGAATTTAGGACTGCAAATTTTTGGGAAAGCAAATGGCACAAAGCAGAAAAAGGATCGCATGGTAAAGGACCACTGTTCTCTTCTCCTGTGCCATTTAATGTTTTGAATTTTTTCATATCCTCATTTTGTCCAGGTTGGTTTTTGTCTGGAGTGAAAAAACATTCAAAATGCTAAATTTAATAATCTTTTTGTTTCTAGGTTTTATTTGGTGAATCCTGGCCCCATCATTACAAAAACTGAAAGGTTACTGGAAGTTAAAATTCTAAGTCCTATGTGTCCTGTTAGATAAAGGTGAAGGGTTGGATATCGGGAAAACAACCTCTCTGTTATGTTGTAGCAAATAACTCCTAAAACAAAATGCACATTTTGTGCACAAGAAAAGCTTTGAGGTAGCATTTCTTTAGATAGAATTATGTTTATGATTTAAAAATCCTTATATACAGATTCTGAGGCTTATCAGATGACAAAGAATAATACGATCTCCATCACTCTATGCCCCATGTGTGAAGGAGAAATTTCAAAGCCAGAATGATATAAGATTATATATGGCAAGCTATTAAACAGGGTCTCTTGACATGCCATTTTGGATGAACTAATTGCACCCAACAACCAGAAGAGAATGAAAATAGATACCAAAGGATTCATGCCAATAAAGCATGCTATAGAGACATTTGTTGCTCCACTGGGTCTAGTGAAAGTCTACAGTATATCACTGCACAATTGTTCTCAGGACCTTTAGCTATTTTGTTTTATAAACCCTGGGTGCTGTTCAGATGCAGAGGATTTGGAGGAGGGAGACTTCAAGCAGATAGATAATCACAAGACAAATTCAGCTTTTTTTTCATGTATGTTGTGCTCCATGGTATTTACAATAGCAGCAATCTGTTTTCATGACAGCATGTTTTTGTAAATCCAAAGAGATAAACTTTCTCAGCTATTTATAAATCAGATGCTTACATTATGATCTCCTGCCAGTAACTCTGGTCACTCTTGAACTTTGCTGTGTTCAGTTTAACAAATCTGTTTGTTACTGTAGTGCCAAAGGTGAGAAAAATATTCTGGAATCCTGTAGAGAAGATGTAATAGCTCTTTGTGGTTGGGACAGTGATGTCCTGCCTCTGTTAGGGTAAAGGGAAGTCACACACCTTGGTCCCAACACAGCTAGGAGCCAACAATCACAGATTCTGTTTCAGATCTGCCATTAACTTGTTGTGTGGTCTTGGAAGAGGGTTTTGCCTTGATAAAATTAAATCAATATTATCTCTCTATTCTTCAGTATTCTGGTGATCTTCTAGTAGATAATATATGCACTTAACTGATTATAACTAATATTTTTCACTTTCGTTTATTTATTTTTGCTATTTATGGTACAATTATTAGAATTATTAAAAAATAAGATGGATTTCATAGCCTCCAGTAAACATACCACAACAAAAGAGAAACAGCTTTGCTCTTTAGTGTATCCTTTGTTTTGAAGGAGCTCAGCAATTTGCTGTACTCTTCTCAAGGTAGAAAACGCACACTTACCGTAATTTATAATGAATTACTACTACCTTGAATAACACTTCAATTTCCACAACTTGTCTGTGTAAGCAGATCACAGATGTCCTAATGGGGCTGTTGGGGGCTTTTTGTTGAGTAATTTACAAAATTCTTGGACTTTTTCAAACCCTTTAAACAGCAACTTCAAGCTCTTTTAACACGTAAATATAAGACCAACCACATTTGATCAGGCTACAGGTCCATTTAGTTTAGTGGAGTTAGTGTAGTTTAGTTTAGTTTAGTTTAGTTTAATTGCAGCCAAAAGTAATTAGTAAAGCATGTAAGAGGAGACAAAGCATATGCACCAGGGTCTGCTCACAGTTTCTAACAGCTTGGGGCTCAGGTATATATCTTTATGCGTAACAGCTACTTTAGGAATTATTAAAAACATACTTAGCATTTTTTTCCAGACCATCCAGAAGTTATCACATGTAGAAGCATAAAGCATGAGAAGGATATATGCAGTGTTAAGCCATACGTGCAGTGCATAGCCACAACTTAGTCCAAATTGTTACATTAACCCTTTTCCGTGTTAACTAACTGCAAACCTTAACTGACTCTCCCCACCCAAAAATACTCTCCCACACACAAAAATAGCAACCATTTAGATCTCTCCCTCATATTAACAGAAAAAGATGTTGAAGTCTGAGAGCCTAAGAGAAGTAAATGTAGAGAAACCCTACAGAAATATGATATCCATGCCAAAGAAAGTAGTTCTGCATCTTCTATAGCATACGCAGGGGAAGTGGAAACACATGAACTAATGACTGTTCACAAGTCAGTACCTCAGACTACACACTAAGATTGCTTTAAAAGCAGGAAGGTCATAGCTGGATCACCAGTAAATGGACATGGAAGGATATGGCCAATTTTTAAAGTATTCCCATGTTTCTGTAACTTACAACTAGTCTTTGAAACTTGGTAGCTGAGCCTGGGGCTGGGGCCTGTCTTTTGCTAGCGCTCAAATTGCCACAAGATGCTGGGCTGAGCTGAGCTGGGCTGTGAGCACTGGAAATCTCCAGTGTCTTTGTGCTATGCTCAAATAGCTCAACATTACCTGCACACCAAGCAGTCTTCTCAAAATCTTCTATCAACAACCCACACATATCATCCCTTCACTTCAGAACCAGGAAAAAAGCACTCCTCCTTCCCTCCAAAATAACCTTATAGTGTCTAAGAGACACATTGAATTGCTTTAGTTCTGTACTTACCTTCAATCTGCTGCTTCATTTCCCAATTTAACTATATGAAAGGAAGTTCTGGCAAATATCTGTACTAATGATAAACCCAAGGCTTGTTTCCTGAATGTCATTCATCTTCTGAAGCTCAAAAAGCGTGATGGCAAAGAAAAGGGAATGAGTTTGCCTTAGAAGACCATTTCCTGTCCCATATCTAAAGGTACAGAGAAGGGGAGACTAAAGGGTAAAGAATTAAGGTACTGACATTTTTCTCTTTCCAAGTGCCAACCTCATTGACACCTGTATCAATAAAGTAGCTCTCGATGTAACCAGAGGAATAAGTAGGCAAACTGACTCCCTTAACTCTGGTGCAGGACTGAGTACATGCCCTGTCTTTGGGCACGCGTGGCCTGACTCCCCACAGCCCAGGGCAAAACAAGGAGCTAGGCTTTATCTGACAAATGGGAGGGAGAATTTGTTAACAAAATCCTACTTGTGTTTGGGTCTCCTTTTAGCCATGTGCTGCACAGGAATGCTTATGGAAGGATGGAGCTTTTCTAGTGCTATGACTCTGAGGTGATGAAATCAAGGATGCCTGATGTTCGGTCACAGTTCTACCCAAAGCCTGACTGCTGTCTCTAGAAAAGTAATTTCATTTCTTATTGACTCAGTTTTCCCATTCCTAACACAAGGAGAGTAATTTATCAGTTCAAAAGTTCCTTATACATAGCCATAAGAGAAGATGCTCTGAAAGCCACATACTCATACTTTGTTTTAGTGAACTAAATACTGCAAGAAAGGATGGAATTATGTGTCTTTAAGAAACAAGAGGAGTAATTGATGGACTGCTTAAATGCATAACAAAGATGCAAACAAACTCTCTGTTCAAACAGAAAACTGTGTAATTTAAACAATAATTTCGCCAAATTTTAAAGTTTTCTCCTGCTGTGTTCCATTAGCATTGACATAATGAACGTCACCCAAATATCCTGATTGGCACAGTTAATAAATTATGAACTATGAAGCAGAACTATATTTTGGGGACAATCCATATGTTAGTACTTCTAATTATGATACCAGAGCATGCCAGAAACAATTGGAAAATTATTGTAATCATATCCTTCAAAATTATGTTAGACTTTGTAATGAACAGTTTAATGTGATATGAAATTACCTAAAGTCTGAAAAGTGTTGAGAGGCAAATGGAAAGCACAGGATTATTTTAGCTCCATTAAACACTGATGAGACATTTTAAAGACTTTTCCTCTTAACTGAAATACCATGACTATGAAGATGTAATTATGAAATCTTAAACAATTATTCTGAGTCATAATACTGATATTTTTATTGAAAATAACATTTAATTGCTCATATTTAGAAAAATCAACAGCAATTAGTAAAAGTTGACCTTTGTCCAATATAATTTCTCTACAGTTGTCAAACTCATGCTGCAAGCCTGTCTTAGCCTTACCCAAAATCTTGTAAATGTTTTTCAAACTACAAGATTTAATTTTATTCAGAGTGCCCGGGATACCAGACCTTACAGCTATGGTAGTGCTTTATGTGGCATTCAGGATACCCACCTGAGAAGGACACATGGCAGAGTCTTCTAGTTCCTACTTTCTACTCAGAAAACATACAGTATTTCTCACAGTCTAGGAGACCAGGAGAATTTCTCTGTGAGGATACATGCATATACATAAAATCTTCTCCAAATATAAATGGCTGTTACATTTCTGAGAATTCTGAATATTCATGGCTCAAATGTATATGCTTGCCCTCCTCTATAAGTCTGATTTAATGAAGCCAACAAACCCTGAACTTCTTTAGCCTTCCAGTATGCAGCGGGTAGGCACGTGCATGTATTGTCAGGAGACTGTCAAAGATTTAATTTTATTTGACCACATTTTATTTTCCAAAAGAGAAGAGAGTGTATTGGATACCATCTACTGCTCTGGGTGCTAAGGAAAAATTAAATACTTCAAAACAGAAACATCAAAAGACTTCGAAACAAAACCAGTTTCCCCTAATCTTGCATCCAGGGTATGTACTGATTTCACAGAATCACTACAATTAATTCTAAATGATGTATGAAATGAGTAATCCCCACCTAGAGACTACAACTCATGCATGCATTCACTGGCTGGCTGTGAAATGTGCTGTAATATTATGCTCAGACATATCCAGAAAAAGAGTTCATATAATTCACAGTATTTCTAGACATTTTTATTCTCTCTTTTTTTTTCACTTCTACTGCTTCTTCAACTATTACTCTCCCCCCTCTGCCTGTCCTCACACTGCAGGGCTGATCAATTCTCCCATTTCTCCCTTTCTTCAGGATGAAGCCAAGATGGCCAGCTAGAACACACAGGTGTTACCAATGGGCTGGCTGTGCAAAGATCTGTTGTGAAAAGATCATGGAAATACAGAGAGGAATAGTATTCTTTCATTCAAAGGCCCTAGAGGTATTTAAATGTAAATGTCTAGATTGAATTAATCTTTGCTTTGGACCCCAACTACTTCGCAATTACATTCCCTCTGCACAACAAACTAAAGAAATGAGTCTGCAAAGAGTTCTGTACTCTACTAAATTCATACAAATCAACTCCTGTTAACCTCAGTGGGATTATTCACACACATAAGCCTTTGAAGAATTAGGATTTGAAGTGTTTACTTCAAGACAGGTAAAGGAACATGGGGTCATGTAAATACCTGTAAAATTAATCTCATATTAAAAATCTTAATAGTTGGCTGACTCTGGGCATGGGTGGAACAAGACGAATTCTAGGTTATCCATCAGTTTTGAGAAAAAATATGGAGCAAGTTTTTGTATCGTATCAGAAAATAGATATTAATGTAGTTTTATTCTCTAAACAGAATTAAACATCAATATTCACCCGCAAAAACCCTTTCTGTTAATTATTCTGCTCAAAACCAAGCTGATGTGAAAGTGTTGTGCAGTAAAGTATTGAACCATACTTTCCATGCACCAAATTAGCAAAATTTGGACTCATTCACTTTATGCAATTCTTGTATTTGAAATCAGAGATTCCATAGAAAGATTTGCCCAATCCTTACAAGGACCCCCCATATACTGTCTAATCAGAGTATACCTGGAGTAGACACTGTCAGATAGTCATCACTTCTTTAGAATGCTAAATAGGATCAGTCAGGCTAGCTTTGATGAAATCTAGCTTTGGCAAAATATGTTTAGTAGAAATCAGCTATTTTTTTTACAAAAATATTTTGTGCTCAGAGGGAGTCTGTCAGAAGTGATGGCTGGTTGTCAGGCAGCAGACAGAGAAGCACACATACCTGCCACACACCCCCACAGAATTACTCAAGAGCTATGCAGGGTTGCTCTGTGCAGTGTACTAAAAAAAAAAAAAAGAAAAAAGAAGAACAAAAAAAAAAGCACCTTCAGTTTCCTGAATTAAAAGGATGGAAGCCAAAAAACTGTACCTTCTAGGGCAAATACTTGAATTTCTGTGCCCCACCTAAGCTGGACACTTACCCCCTCAGCTACAACGTAAGAATACACAAATTTGTTCTTGTAAAAAAGTTCAAAAGATCTTCTTTCTACCTCAGTGGTAAGACAACACAAAACAAAATAAAACAAAAACCAAACCAAACCAAATCAAGGTGAAACAAAACAAAGTTAAATAACAATCCAGCCACCATATTTTGTAGAAATTAACTGTTTGTCCATGCCACCCAAATGCCCTCCTATACCACTACCAACATTCAGTAATACTCAAGGACTGCTGGTATAGATTCCACCTACATATAGTCATTAGATTTTGAGGTGTTTTGCTGGCAAGATGCAGTTTGTGGAGTTTGTAAAGGCATGTGTCAATAGACCATATGGTTTTGTACTGGAGCTCCAGATCCCTGAATGGGTTCTTAAAATAACAACTTGACAGTGTAGTAACTCTTAACCAGCAGTGTAGCAGGGGAGCACACTTAATGAAAATATGAATATATCCACAGAGATTTCTCTTTAATTCTCCCTTGAAAATTAATTTTAAAATTATCTTCCAAGTCATTGATAGCGTTCTTAAATTTCACTCCAGTGACTTAAGTTCTTTAAAAAAAAAGGCTTCTGTTCTGGTCATGTGGAAAATACTTTTGTGATCATTATAGAAAATATTGACAATAGTTTTATATGTAAAGTAATCCTTAAACAGTTCTTGTTAAATAAAAAAAAAAAGAGAAAAAGTAAAAAGAAGAAAAAGAAGAACAGGAAAAAAAGTAGAAAGCCCACCAAGTACACAACTAATTGCCAAATGCACTTGCTGCCCTAATAACATTGTTGTCTGTTTGTTGTAGGGTGGATACTGCTTAGAGATGAATGGAACTAGAAATGCAAATAAGTAGCACATGTGTTAGTGCATGGCACAGGAATAACTTGTGTGGAGTAGAGGAACACAGTCAAGGCACAGCAAAGCCATAGTGCAGACTAGAGAGTATTTTGTGGTCACAGAAACACATTCCCTTTCTGTCATGTACAGAAATCATCCCCAAAGCTGTTCTTCCTCTTGCTCAATGTCAAAAAGCTGAGTGCCTTTAGCAGGGTTGGTCTCAGAACAGCACATCAGACACATCATAAGCCAAGAAAGAGAAACAAAATTCAGATTTGCCGACACCAAATCCACTTTCTGCCTGATAAACTCACAATCGTTGTTTTGCTTCTTTTCATTCACACCTCATGAATCAAACAATCTTCCAGAAGGTGACGGTTAGTTAGGAGGTCAAAGAGCAAAAGTACCTGCATGGTGAAGAAAGCAGAGATTTTCCCGGGCCATGAACAATGAGGAAATTTTGGTTTGTCGGGGGCACGCTGGCAGTATGAGCATTCTAGTGACACCTTCTGAGTTTAAAGGTGAGGAGCAGTAGGCTGCAGTGCAGCAACAAAACACCTGCAGGAACATCTTCACTATGCCAAAATCAGATGATGCACACCTACAAGGCAGTACTGTTCAGACCAGTAGCAAATTATTGTCTCATATCTTCAGTACAACCACAGAACCTACAGCTCAGCCTGCCTGGTGCTTTAGGAAGGAGAGTTCCTAAAAAAGACAGGGTTATACATTAAGTATATTCAATGCCAAGAGCAAAGACCAAGTGTGCGTTGACATGCCTGGCCATAATTATCCGTTCAAGAATGAAGAGGGGTGCCACAGAAAAAAAGAGCACCACATGTTTACAGTGCCATATAGAAAACAGATGTTCTTGCAAAGTCCCAGAGAGGTGAATCTAGATGACCTCAATCTCTTCCTGGATGAGCCTGTCTTCCTCACTGACTGCAAGGATATTCTCAAAAATTACCAAGGCATGTGAATCTACGATAACTTGGACAATTTTATTTATTTTTGTAAATAAAGTACACTCAATTGGAGAAAAATTGTTTGAGGACTTCAATATAGAAAAATTTTTGTAAAAATAAGAAAAGCAACTCATCAGCTCTCTTTTGCTTTCTGTTCTATTTTCTGAATCTTGTGTCTATTTCTGCTGTAGCATTACATTAAATTTCTCTTTACACCCTTGTTCTCCCCTTTTTTGGCAGCCATCCCAGTCTTGGGCCACTCCTGTGGTGTGTGTAGAGGTTGCTGTGGGTGTCCATTTGTGCTGACAGTGAAGTCACACAGAACCCCTGAGAGAGCACTGTTTGTGGGACAGCTGTAGCTTTTTATCAGCAAGCACTTGATAATGTACTTCACTTAAAAAAAAAAAAAAAAGCCATGGACAATTATTTTTTTGTGCTTGGTAGACATGAAACCCTAAAAGAATTCCCCCCGTGGCATCTAAGGAAACTAAAGTGGGAACTGGGAAATGGCATCTTAACTTAAGCCATGGACCTGCTGCAGGTCAGAGGTGTCCTTTGAGCCCATCGCATGCAGAATGAAGCTTTTAACTAAATGTCGGGCATTTTTAAATGAAAAATTTTCTAAAGGTTTTTTTAGGATGAGAGCTCCCTCTGTGATTTAAAGCTACCAAATAATAATGGATTAACTTAGGCAATGGTTAGTTAGTTATAATCTCACTAAAAAAAAATCTGCATCTCGATCCACCACCTTCTTTTGGACCTAGTTCTTTCTATGGTAAGGAAAGAAATCTTGTCCTGGAAATTACATTTCTACCAGGGCGCAAACATCACCTACCTTAGCCCTGTGCCATTAGCCTGTGGTTTGCAGGCAGCCAGTGGTCAGAGAGCTACATGTGAGGACGTGAAGAGAAGCAACGATGAAAAGAAAGACTTTTGTCAGTAAGCTTGAAGCCCCTATACTGGTATCTGCACCTCTACTGGAATATTGCTGAGTAGAGACGTGCATCAAGAAAGGTTGGGAGCCACAACCCTCTGTGTTGCTACTTTCATGAGTACTGAATCCTTGAAATCTAAGTACTATATTTTACATTTGACATGTAGATAGTGGCAAGAGTTTAAACCAAAGTAAAGGGGCCACTGGATTCCAATAAAAACATACTTCTCCTTTTCAAGAGCAGACAAGCAAAGACTTCCCATATCTAGCCTTTCTGACTAGAAACAGGACCCAGCTTTCACATTTTTGTGATCTTATGTCTGGCATGTACTTCCAAAGTCTGTAACATTTTTATCCCTGGGATTGAAATGTATCAGTCCCTAGAGGTGATCCAAACCAGGGCTCTCTTGGTAAGGAACCACAAGCTATTCCAAAATTTGACAGAGACATACTTTAGCCACAATATTCAAAATAACAACCAGTTTTACAAAATACAGTTTTCCCCTTTGAAGGCTGAATTGTCTTGGCCAGAGTTATATGCTAAAACAAGGGTCTAAGGTGCCTTTCTTGGCTCTGTCATTGACTCTATCTTTGCCTTTTAGCAAGCCATTTAATTTTTCTGTACTTTCATCTTCTCCATCTGAGAATCCCAAATATTAACTATTTATGGTATTTTTTGATGAGTCACAAGCAAAACTGGCCCAAAGATTGTCTAAACTTCCTCTTGTCAAAAAAAAAAAGGACTGGCATTCAAGCTAGTCACAGTGGAACCACAGCAGCAAGGATAGTAGCAGCAACAGCTTGGATGAGATCCTCATATTCCCAAAAACATTTAAGGTCAAAGATGAAATCTTCCACAAAAAGGTAATGTGGTTCCTCTCCTGCCAGTGTCCTGTGAGAAGATCACTTGGAGGCAGGAAGTCCAAGTACCTGCTTTATTTGATTCAAACTTCAGTGACTGGTGTCACAAATCATTGTTACTACGGGGTAATTTTCTCCACCCAAGTTTGCAGAAAATATTTTTGTTCTCCACAATATAGAATGAAATCAAAAGACGTTTCTGCTTTTTTTTATATATTCATGATTTTATCGCATACTCTGTGTTTTATTTTTTCAGCTTCAAGCTGGCGTAATTCCCAGCCACAGGTACAGAATGGCACGTATCCGTTTCCAAGGGTTGCTAATGCACCAGGTTTTCAGCCAGAGAATATGGAGAGTAAAAAAAAAGGCAAATACTATAAAAGAAATCAGAAGTCAAAGTCAAAAACATAGAAACCAAGGCATAAACAAAAACAGAGCCAGATACCACAAAGCCAAAAGGAATCCAAACAACATCCTTCAAAATGTTCACGTTTATGAATTTGAATGGTGTGAAAAAGCTGAAACTAAAATCTGAATAACATTAAACATAACTAGGTCTAAAAGCAACATCTTAATTTACCTTTGAGAAAAAATATAAATGCTGAAACGTACGATAAAGGGTATTTTTCTTTGTACAAATATTAGGAGGGCTGCTTTAGAGTCTGCTGGGTGATGAAGAGGCTGTTGCTGTATCCCAAACCCAGCCACGTCCCTGACTCCTCAGAGCATTGATCAGTTTAAACTGAAGCGTTTCCGTGCTATCAGCCATAACTTGGGAGAGTTTATTTTAGCACAGCTATGAAAGGAGAAAAAGTGAATGGTAGTTTCTTGGCTCCTCCTTTTACAGACAAGAAGTAGGTCACTTTGTATCACTCAAAGCCTAGTTCACTCCTTTATAGTCAGTGGAGGGAGGAGGTCATCTCCTCCAAAAACCTTTTGAAATTGTTCCCACGGCTGACTCCGTGGTGGAGCCTGTTTCCCCTCAGCAGCACTGAGGGCAGGCCGGGCTGGCAGGGCTGGCAGGGCTGGGCCGGGCTGGGCTGGGCTGGCAGGGCCGGGCTGGGCTGGGCTGTCAGGGCCGGGCTGGCAGGGCCGGGCTGGCAGGGCCGGGCTGCCGCACACGCATCAGCTGTGGCCCCTGGCCCGGCTGCAGCCCCTGGGCACACACCCCTGGCTGTGCTCAGGGCTGCGCCCCTCTGGGCCAGTGCAGGCAGCTGCCTCAGCTCTGCTGAGGAGCCTCTGCTCTCTGGGAGGAGCAAATATGCCCCAGCTGCCAACTTTTTGAAAGCCAGGTTGACTTTTGCTGTCAGGAAAGGTACTGAGGGAGGAGAAACCTGAGCCACCACCCGCAAGAACCCTGTGTCTCCTGTTCTTGAAGGACGGGGAGGATGGAGCAGCCTTCCCCCATGTTCAGTTGTTCTTACCAAACTCTTATCCTTGAGCTTTGTCTTTGTAGAAAGGGAAATGAGCATTTGTATATTACACTTTGTTATTGGACTAGGATAACTGAATTCAAAGGGAATTACACTGAGGTATGCCTACACTTACAGATAAAACAGGTACTCTATATTTGCATAATATGTGGGGAGTCTTTATGGATTTTTTTTTTGCAAGAAAACTGTTTATTTGGCAAAGAAAATTGGTTCTAGGTTGATCAAAACAATTCACATTTTTTTGCCAAGTGGTGTGAATATCTGTGGCCAAAAAAGGTGGAGGCTTTTGCTTTTTATGTTACAATACTTCATTTCAGTTTATTTCAAAACAGAATGTTTTGTTTCAAAACAGCGATTTGAGATCAAAGTTGCCTAAATTGAACACAAAAGTACAATAAAAACAAAATTAAATTAACAGACTCTAAACTGAAGCATTTTTTGAGACGGAATGGAAAGGTTCATTTGACTTCAGATAAAGTTCTGAGAGAGGGGTTTGGTTTTACAGATCAAAAAAGAAAAGAAATATCCATTAACTTTTCACTCAGCCTTAGTCTGGAGTTTTGGTTCAGCTGGTTTTTGAGAGAGTAGCCAGCTACGGAGTTCAAATCCAAACTGGAAATTCGCCATGCTTTGGGGAGTAGGAGGAGAGAAAACAGGATGAAGCAAAGGAGAGAGAGGGTGTTGGAAAAAAAAAAGCTAAAAATGACAAAAAGTAAAAGCCAAAAATAACCAGTCTGATTTAAAGGAGAAACA
The DNA here is from genome assembly GCA_013397975.1 of Machaerirhynchus nigripectus. Lineage (NCBI taxonomy): Eukaryota > Metazoa > Chordata > Aves > Passeriformes > Dicruridae > Machaerirhynchus > Machaerirhynchus nigripectus. The sequence continues at coordinate 5,464,857 of VZRQ01004617.1, forward strand.
TGTCAGCACAGAATTTCCTTAGCATTACCTTATGTTTATACTAGAAATCACTGATAAAGCTTACACTGTCAAACACAGAATGTCAAACACAAAAGCATCATGCAATGCCTTAAAAATTGCATAGGAGGGAATGATTTGTAATTAAAGATAAAATAAATGAATTTAGTATAGCTACAGCATAAAAATGTTTGGAAAAAATATGTTTCAAAGAGGTAGACATAATTAATACAATAGTTAAGAACACTTTTTTTTTTTCTAAAGTAATATAAACAAGGAAAAAGTCACCTTCAGGGTTCTTGAAGGGATTTTTATTTAGCATAATAGTAATAGTAATAATAAAATAATTGTTTCCTTTTAAATATATTTCTCTGTTCTATCTCTGGTTTTTAGGACCTCTTTATTTCTGCTCCAGCAGCTGCATTCCCTATCACACTTTGTCACATCATCAGTCATACAGCTACTGAAGTCAACTCCCCCTCTGCAGAAAGGGACACTTGTGAGTTTATATTGCTGCCATAAATTTTTTGGCAGTAAATTTCTTAACAAATAATCCCATATTCTCCTGTATACAGTGCACAAACTGGCTAATAAAATGATTTCTACTTGGGGATTTGTGGAATGCCTCCATCTTCAGTCAAACGTGTAGACAGAAGTATCTTGTAAAATGTACTGGAAAGTTCATAAGTTTCAGGGTTTTCAGGAACACTCCACCTGGTGAGAAAAGCAGATTTAAAAAACCCCAAACTTTAAAGTTCTCCAAGTTCACCACTATCATGAGCCAAGGAAAACCTTAATTAGAATCAATGGAGAAAGTTGAGCAGTTAAGAGCTGGCCTTTTGGGGCTAGCAGCACTCGAAGAAATCCAATTATTAAATAATAAGTTATTTGTGGTTCTGAGGTTTGCACTGTGTGTTAGCCCATGCTTTACGCCAGCCTCCTCTCCCTGAACGTTTTATCTGGAGGTGCTTGAAACAAAGTAGAGCACAAAACTGCAGAACTCCTTGTGGGTCTTGCCATAAATTGGGATCACTTCTAATCTGCACCTCTGATTCTTAATAATCATTAGGCAGTGCAAACAGACTTAGAGTGGGTATAATGAGCTTTCTAAGAATGAAGATGAGCACATCTTGCCCACATTATAAATAACATTTTTTTTTTTATCTCTCTTCAGTAGCTCTCAGACTTTCTCACCATCCTTTGGTAATCTCACTATTTTTTAGGATAGAATGAATAGTGAGAAAAACCAATTTTTGTGACTTCTAAACTTAATTTGTGCATATGTTCCAGGGTCATTCCGTTTCCTCATAAATACATGCAATAGCAAACTCTGGATCTCACAGAGGAGAGTAATTTAAGTGCTGAAAGAAATGCAGTTTATAATTACATAAAATACTTTATAGCATATAAAAATCCCAGGTCAGCCAAAGGAGAGGCAAAACCAGTATATGCAGTTTAGGTTTAGAATGCAGTCTTATGAAATTAGATTAATGAAATTCCTAGAGAATTAATAATAGTAATTGGTGATGGAAGGACAAGAAGGGTGGGAATTCCCCTCACCAAACCTCATACATCTAAAAGTTTCCGAATTGGGTATCTACACCCCAGTATGTGAGTCTGCTGCAAAACCCTGGTGGTTTTGCCCACAAATCATTAGCAGTAACAGCGAAGAACTGAGAGCAAGGTGCTATCAGGAGCACTAGAGAGCCCTGAAGACAAGAAAGGTTTAAACTCGAGATAAGAACAAGAAGGAAACAGTTAATGAGGCTTAGATAGAATGTGGGATTATGCAAAGAGCCGAATTTCAACAAATGTGGTAGGAACATTTCAGATCTACTGAAAGGGACATCTATTACATGTAAAGAATATAAGAGGTTCATACATTTAAAAATGGAAGGGTTCCTAAGTACCTCACAAAACCAGGGTGTTAACAAAAGCAAACATTTCTGCAGAAAAGTAAAAGTTACTGCACCAGAAATGGAAGGAAAAGCCATGGAAGCACCTGCCCTTCAGTGCAACAAAATTTATTGCAGAGGCCAAACAAAGGCCGAAGAATTCATGGTCTCCCCTGCCCGAATCTTCCTGGGTTGAAAATTATGGTGTTATTTTTTCACTTTATCAACACCATCACGACAAAAAATATCATGTAAACCAAGTGTATGCCAGAAGAAACCTTCAGTACCCTTAGAAGAAAAGGGAGTTTCCTTATCTCTCCATCAGCAGCTCTGGTGAGAAGTTTGCCTCAGGTCTATGTTCCAGTACTTGCCTGTGTCCCAGACACTGTAGGCTTGTTGCTGACTGGTGGTGTCCAGTTCCTGAGCATTCCCTGATGCATCCCTGGAGTTTGTTTTGCTACCTTGGGGAACTCAGCTGTGCCAGTAAACTACAGTTTAAGGATGCCTGCCATTTAATTTAAAAAGAAATCGCTTGTGCAATATAAATCTTTCTGCAATGAGGTTTATTTTCTAAATAATTCTTGTTTTCAACCCTGTTCATTAGGAATGTATGTTTGTAAATTGAATCCTAATCTCTTCAGATTTTGGAATATGTGGGTTTTAGCTGTTTGTCTACATTTAAGATCAGTTCACACATGTATCAGCTGACACACACTATGTTAACAGCATACAGACTATCCATCTACATAAATACAAAGAGGTTTCCCAAGATTTAATTTTTCACCTCTTTAATTAAGTGATGAAATTTACCCTCTCCATATTAATAAAGTAGGATTTTTCTTTTTCTGATTTTATTTTTCCCTTTTTCATGTGTGAGAGCAAATGCTAACATAAATCAAAACAGAGGCTCTTTTCTCTTGGATTTTTCTTCAAGATGTGCACATATCCAGTGTAACTCTTAAGAGAGATTCAAAGGAAGTAAAAGTCTACCAAAAGCATATGGACATCAATAATTTTTTCTTACTCAGACTGTGATCTGTGAGCCAGTTGTGGTCCAAACTACCTCAGATGTTTTTCTGCAAAATGACTGCAAACAAATTAGAACAGAATGAAAACAAAAATTAGGTGCATTAAAGCAAACAAACAAAAAGTGGTGGGAAAAATGGTACTAAACTAACATTGAAAGGCTTGGCATCATTTCTACTTCATTGTAAATAAAAAAACATTCCAGCACAGCATGAGTAAATACAATGACTACTTTATTGCAGAGGGAAAGGGGAAAGGCTTGGAAAAATAAGAAAAGCTCTGAAACTAGAAATACCACACTACAGCTGCTGATTTCCAGCAAAGAAATGTCGCTCCCACTCTGGAAAGTGAAGGGCAGCTATCCTGCAGGAGAGAGACTTGGGTCAGCTCTGAACCTTTCCCTGGGTGCCTTCCATGAACTCGAGGCACAATTCTGCTGGGAACAGCAGTCTCATATCCTCCTTCCCACAGAGCTGGTGTGTGGCTCGGGCTGCCCCTGCCCTGGGGAGAGGGGTTTGGGGTGGCAGAGACCCACTGTGTTCTGCCCGGGGCATGGTGAGGGGCTCCAGAATTGTCCCGGGGCTGCGGCTACGCCAAGCCATGCCACGTGGTCTACAGGAGTTTTCCTCTGCTTGTTTTCCTCTGCACTCCTCAGATGAAGAGCATGTAAGGAAGAGAACTCTTTCTTACTAATAATAGCTTAAATTGTCCTTGTGGGAGTAGAGCAGGCCCATTAGCTCCAGTGTAATGGGATAAGGGAATGAAGGGTCAAGCTCAAAATCAAAAAGATATTTTTAATATCTCATTTAATTTTTCCTTTAGTGTTGTTCTTGTGCTCTCTGGACTGTGGAAATGGTCTCGATTCGTGTTTCTAATCTGTTTCTACCCAGTTTCACCCGGCTTTCACAAGCAAGCCCAGTGGTCTCAAAAGCAGAAATGGAATATTTCAATCCCATGTCAGCAAGTGTAAGTAACTATAATCCCTTTATCTGTAAGACTTTTCCTTCAGAATAATCTTGTTCTTCTGTAGTCTGTAATCAATCACAGACACAAATCTTTTACTTAATGTAACTTTTTCTTCCTGAGGAAAAAATGCCAGGGTTTTATTGTTTTGAATAATTGCAGGTGATGAGAACACTAAGAGGTGAGAAAGATTGGGAAATTCTTGTTTTCTGAGATACACTAAATGCCTGTCGGAGTTTGGAACAGGAAAAAAGTGAGTATAAAGGAAAAGCAAGTAGAGGAAAAGCAGATTCAGTAAGAGCTCTTTCTAAATTTTTACAGTCAACAGCCATATGTTTGCAAAAGCATCTGGATCAGGAAAATTACAAAGTGGTGTGTGTGTGTTTGTGCATGGCATTTTGTTCTGTGAATGAAGCAGAGCATGAGTGTAACAGCTGAAATCTGGGTTAAAACAAGTGAATATCTTTATTTTTAAGTATTTTCTCCTCTTTGTACAGACATTTTTGGCAATACACCTTCTGAAAAACTTGGCATGAAATATTTCAATCCCCTCCCAAAATCCTGAGACTAAAAATATTTAAGAGAAGTTTCTGGAGTATGAAAATGCCCAAAAATCACTCTTTGGAAGGCAAGAAGTTGTAAATGTCACTTGGTTCCTGGAGATAGGCTCTGCTCCATGCACACAGCTACACTTGATTGCTTTCTTATTGTCTGAGAATATATTTTAAGCAAATGTCTAGGCATCTTTACGTAGCCACACTGTATAATAAAAGAATGGTGCACAGTGAATGAAAATGGCATATTTAGCATTAAGAAGGAAAGATCTAGCTTGCTATTTATCGCAAGAAGGGTTGTGTTATACCAATAAACATGGGAATAAACACTGGTAATTGAGATAAAGGCTGTTAAAAGCTGGTGGTAGAACTCGTCGCAGCAGCTCAGCACTTCGGTAACTCAGCTTTTGTAATCCATGAGCTCTAACAGCAGCTATGGGATTTAGGTGCAGAGCATGCAAACAGTGACACATATGCTTAACCTAAAGCCTTGTAAGCCAGAGGTCTCAAGTTTGTCAGATTTTACAGCCTTGGCCTCTGCTTTGTGATGACCAGTTCTGTTCCACTGAATGCTCCAAATTACCATTGCTCTACTTATGAAATGAACAGAGATTCCCGCCTGTGTGCTCTAGGGTAGGATTCAGGTTATTATTAAATCTGTCTTCAACTCTCCTGTTTATAAATCTGGGAGCTTCAAAGCCCTCAGACTCTTTGCTGAAGCCAGGAGGCAAATCTGCATACCCACAGTTTAAAAACATTTTAATGGAGAGATTCTGCAAGCCCAGTGGTAAAAGTAAGGTTGTTCCTAGAACAGAAGTAAGATGCCTTGCTACTTGGAACATTTGTGCCAGTATTTGGCACAAATCCTTTAGCAGCAAGGGCCACTCCAATGCTACTCTGTCCTTCTTTCTAGTTTGCAAAAGGCAAAGGTATTGCCACCACCCTGTGTTTCCCTGCTCTGAGATATGCTTAAGGCATCAGTGGAAATACATGTGCCACTTTTCTCTGTCTTACAGCTGTGGCACTGTAAAACAGTACAAGAAGTGCTGAGTTTTCTTTTCACTCAGCAGCAAGTTCAAATCAAGAGAGAAAATAAAACCAGAGCAAAAAGTTAGCATGTTTAACTGAGCGGTAATGTCCTTAAAATATGTTTTGTAATCAAAAAGTCTAAGTAATATGTCGATTGCAGCAAGAAATCCCACAAAATACTTAAGTTTAACATTTCCACCATTTAACTTGCACTTTGGTGAAAGACAACTTGAACCAGGGCTTGCAAAAGAATTTACACAATAAACACTATCTCAGCTATAGTAAGAAAGACACAGGCATGCAGTCAAGAAAGGGGAATATTAAAAATATTCTAGAGATGCCCTCAAATTCAATTAATTATTTGGGATTGAGAATGGAAGACAGAAGAGCTGAAGAGAATTGTGGGAATATAAACAGAAATGATGACAGCCAAGTGAAGTTAACAAGTAATAGGACATTTGGCAGTGGCAGTTAGGTTCTTGCATTCTCTTCTTTGACCAGGACAGAAGAAACAGGCAAATCTGGCTAGCACTATCAGATGCAGCTCAAGAAGATTAGAGAACTGTAGAACAAAGTTTAAGGGACAAAATAATTAATCACAAAGCGATCTATTTGGATAAATTAACTGCATCAGGACCAATGAGAAAGGCAGATGTCGTGTTAGGATTAACCAAGTGCGGTTTTTCCAGACGCGTGCAGTTGCCAAGGCACTGATGAGTCCTCATCCAGAAGACTGTCTACAGCTTTGGCCATGAGCATTCAGAAAAAATGCTCTGATGAGTGTAAAAAGCTGATGTCCAACTAGGGTAGATGTAGGTGAAAACTGGAAGAAAGAAGTAGAAACTCTGTCAAGCAAGAGACTGGAAGCACATAGTCTGGATTACCTCGCATGATTATCCTGAGCATGTTTGTGGCCCATAAATCTATGAGGGGAAAAAATATTAATGAAAAAGAGAGGAGGAATTAAAATTAACTTTTATAAAGCAGCCATGAAGAAAGGTAGAGTGGAAAGGAGATTTCCTATGGCTGTGAGATCCTGTAGCAGCCTTTCGGTAGGAGTAGTGGGGGCAAAACCACTCGCTTATTTTCAAATGGGACTCGATCAGTCTGTGAGTGAGATTATATGGTAAGAATGCCTGAACCAAATGTAGTGATCTTTCCATCAGTGTGTTTCTAGCTGTACTTCTCTGTTCCAGCTTCACATTGGCGAGCTGGGAGGTTGGGAGGTTTGCCTTAATCATACTCTACTGAAGGGAGAGAGAGGAAGAAAACTGAACTGTTCTGAACCTTTGCCAAGGCTTTGGAGAAATTAAAATAGAAACCCAGGAATTTGTCCAAGATTTTATGTGACCTAGTTCAGCAGTTATGGTTCCCTCCCCCGGCACACACATCTTAAAAAAGACATAGTAGAACTGAAAAAAAGTAGAAAGGGAAGTGACAGAGCTGATCAAAGATATGGAACAGCTTCCAGGTGAAGAATAAGTAACTGCACTATGACTCTTTAGTCTCTAGAGACTTTTCTGAGGACAGACACTTTACAGAGATCTACAAAATCAGGCACAGGGCAGGGTCATTGCACAGGCAATGTGTGGTCTCTGTGAGTGGAACTGGAGGATGTCAAAAGGAAGCATCCAGTGGCAGTTTTGAAAAGCAGGAGGCTGGTGTGGTGGAGCTCCCTTCTGCAGGGTGATGTGGATATGACAGGATAAATCCTTTCAAGGAAAAGATATCACATCTGGCTAAGTTGCTGAAGCATGAATTGCTGCAGGATGTGAAAGTATTTCTGGGAAGAAGTATTATGCTCTCCACTACCAACTTCTATTTGCCTCTGCCAACGGCAAGATGCCAGGGTTGGATAGAATTTTGGCCTGATTTGACACAACTGAACAGCTCAGAGCTGCTCAGTACTTTAATAGCACGCCATGGGCAGAACAGAGATCATGTTTGGGATCAGCCCTGTGTGCTGTGCAGTGAGCAAACACAGTCACCGTGGACAGACATCTTGGGCCACACCTGCCTGACTACATTCCACTGTCTCAAGGCCAAGCTTGCCCAGGCCAACTGGCAGTGTAGACAGAGGGCAGGCAGGAGCTGTCAAACTCAGTGCTTTTTAGCAATATAGCCACAGCTGGCGAATGCAAGACATGTTCAACAGCTCTTGGCAAATGGTGCTGTTGGAGCACAGCTGAGAACATTTGGAGCGCATCTGCAAGAACATTTGCTGAAACACTTACACCTGGGTCCTACTGTGTTTGTAATGGTAACCCCATAAAAAGGCTGTGGGCCTTAGCTTCTAGTAGCTAGTCCATGTAAGGATAATTGAGGCTTTTTGGGTATTCACGGCTTCAGAGTTACTCAGTTAACAGGGAGGAGTATGGTAAGATTTATATTACTTTCTTACCATTCTCAGTGGAGTTAAGCAGTACTGGAGTAAGGTAGCATTAAACCAGATGCTAAGGTTATGCTAATTGTCAGCATTGTAATCTCCTCTCCAAATCTTTCATCCTTGCCTTACTTCCCCTCACCTGATTTGCTCTACCACATTATCTTTCAGGGCATTATCCAACAAGAATAATGGGCAAGAGAAAAATAGGTCTCTAGGTACTATATGCTGTAGTACCAGGAGTGCTTCCAAATTCCTGTGTAAGGTACACAAGCTGGCCACAGCCCAGTTTCATACAAGAGTGAGACTGTGCACATGTCAGGCTTCCTTACACCTCAGCTTTTGCCAAGTATCACCCCAACACATTCTCCAAACAAAAGTTCTCCCCACCCACCCTGTGCCCACCACCCGGGCAGTACCCAGGGGTGTAGATGGAGCCAAAACACCAAAGCTTAAGCAACCTGATGCCTGTAGGCTTTAAAGCTGTTAAACTTTTAACATTTGGATAGCTCAGCTAAAGCTGTGAGTTACTCAGTGTTTAAACTTAAGCACGTGCTTAATTAATTTGCTGGCTTGGGGCCTAAAAATGCGGTAGCTGTTACCTCAATGCCTCACCTACTGCTGCTCTGTGAACTCCCTGCTCTTTTTTTGCGGTCTGGGTCTTCTCTTCCCACATGTGCAAAACCAAAACATCTACCCCTGCAGCCAGGGTAACCCAGGCTGCCATAACTCTTCTAACAGCTTCCAAGGAGCTGGCTGCTGGGAGTGCATTTAGCCATGCGTGACCTTACAACTGTCCCTGGACACTGAAAGGCTCTCTCCTTTTCTTAGCTGGAGAAATGATAAATTTCATTGACACTTCTCCTCATTCCTACGCCCAACTGGGAGCACTTCAGAATTCAAGCTAATGTTTTTGTTTCAAGGATTTTTCCCTTCTTCTTTTTCTTTAATGGACTGCTTTGCTGCAGGAGAAGATCCTTTACTGTTAAATCCACCATCTCCAGCAAGGAAAAAGAGTTCCCTCTAGCCACCAGCCTTTGTAACAACATCCAGCTGCCTCCATCCACACTTTAAATGTGGGTTTCTGTTTGCCTAGCAGTAAAACTGTAATCTGAACATCACTGACAAGTCTACTGAAAAGTTATTTAGCTCCTAAATTATTACACTGGTTTTTCAGAGGGAAGGAAAAACAAATTTATCTAGGGGCAGACAGAATGCCAAACTGAGACAAAAAATATTGGCCATAATAATAAACTGAAAATGTTTGGAATAATTTAGAATAAAATGCTCATTCAAAAATGTTTTCCAGTTTTTGGAGAAAAGCCAGTATAGTCAAATAGGTCTGGGAAAAAAATATCCTGATATGAGAACAAGAAATAATTAGCTTGTAATAGAATTGAAAGAATCCTCATTTTAGTTCTTTAAACAGGTTCAGGAACTGAAAATATTTTTATTTCATTTCTATTTATTTTATATGAATCTCAATGTACTAACTTCTGGTATTAAATCTTGCTTAAAATCAACCTTCTCAGACTTATTTGGTGATCAATGCACTCTTTAGTCCCCTTTGAGTGCTAGGAACAAGCTAGAAAGAAGAGATCAACATTTCATGTAAAAATGATGCTGAAATATGTACAGGTTCTGCCAAACCAGTATGGCTATAAAAAATCTCTGTCAAGTGGTTGGAGCAGACATGGTGTAGACACCTCACAAACAAACCAGTGACCATGTTCAAACACTACTCAGCTGAAGACTCTATCCATAAGCTATCCAAGAATATTGAGGAAATGGTGGGAGAAGTGATATCAATATGGGAGTGTGGGAGGTAGAACAGAGAAGAAAAATCAATTTAATATAATATTGCAACAATCATTTCAAAGTGAAGTGAAAACTAGAATAATATACCAAGTAAATGATCACAAAAACTATCACTTTGAGAGCCTGAGAAAAGACTAGAGAGAGGAAAAACAGAAATGATTGCTATAATAAGGACAGAAAAGCACAAGAGAAATCAAATCTGACATTAATTGTAGGATTGCGTAGGACTTATTGTAACTATGGAAAGACATACTGCTCTGTGGGTTGCATACTGCTTTCAATGTTTACGTGATGTTTCTGAAAGTTAACTACTCTTTTATTATATCATATGAATAAACCAAAGAAGAGAATGTGAGAAAGGAGAATTAGCTCTCAGGACAGTGGAAAATGTGCATCAGTATTTGTCGTCATATTGGTCTAATACTCATTTTCCATAGTAACTAGATTGTCATTAAAGAATAACAAAAATTCTACATGAGATCTTAACCTCTGCTAGAAACCTTATGCTGTTCAAAGATGAATCAAAGCTCTCCATCAGCTGTCCTGTTGGAATCCAGTGCTGTCCCCAGGCTTTGATGCCCAGCTTACAAGGCCCTGGCAATTCTGATAGAGAATATAGAGTTGATGTTTTTTTCATTAGCTTAATTATTTTTAGACATTTTTGTTATATGTAACAGTGATTTTGTTAGTCAAAGGGGGAGCTGACACCATGAGTGCTGAGCACACCGTCCCCACTGGTTACTCCACTGCCAACTCCCTCAGGGAAATTAGGGCAGAAATCCCTTTTTCTGATGGTGAGATGCAGCCAGTTTTCAGTTTTGGGGTGTGACACAACTGTGTGTGTTAAACAGTGTGCAACAGGTCCCCACAGCCACCTTGCATTACTGTGTCTGCTGGCAAAGAGACGAAGAATAATAAGTGCAGCAACTACGGCTTGAATTCTCCTTAAAATTACCTTTGCCAGTGCTAACATGACCTGTTTCCTTGCTGAAGAAAACCCTAAACTGGTAGATGCTGGGTGCTAGGATGATACACCCACTCCATGTGGTATTTGATTTCTTTCAACCTATGGGGCTGTCTCACTCTTCAGTCTGACCTAATAAGGCAGTTTTTTTATTCTTAAGCTTTTTGAAGATATTTGCTCAACTAGCACAAGTATTTTCCACTGGGTTTTAAACAACTTGCCTTAAAATGGATTTTTATGTCTCAATCATGCGTGTGCTTCAGAAACAACCAGATGACAATTCACTGGTAACTGATTTCACTTGAATATATATTTCCTGTGGCTTATCACCAGTTGATAATTTTTTTGCTGTTTATAAAAATGAGATTTTAAAAAGCTGATAAATATTTGCATATTATGAGGAAGAAAAAGTGTTCATGAAAATAAGCCATTCATTTAATGCAAACTTTAATGCAAACTATTTATGTATCATTTGTTACTAAAATGTGTATCAGGCAGTGGAGTTAATACTACTGTCTTCTCAAAAAACCTATTTGGTCGATGTAAACTAAATATTCACTAAATCTTCTTGTGACATAGGCTTAATATAAATTAAAGACCAGCTCCACTTCCTCCATGGATGTGGATTTCTTTTTGGAGGACTTTCCTTCTTTGAAATACATAGCAGATAATTCATTTTGTGAGACTTGGCAAGATCAGGGCAGAAGTCTGAAAGACTGACAGCAAAAATAAATGAGAAGAAAGTAGTTCATGGGAAAAAAAATACCTGGCTTGTGTTTGAACCAACAATCGATCTAAAAATGCTATTTGATTTGTGTACAGACCATTTCTGTGACATTTATTTTAAATATTTTCATAAAATGCATTTTAAACAGGTTGTATAGGTTGCAAATGAAGTCAGACTAATGTTTCATTGCAAGAAACGGAAAACTGCAAAAACCAATAATGCAGGAAGTTAAATTGTTAAAATATAAACAAAACTCTAAATCTGTTTGGGAAACTATTTTCATTCCTGCTATTCCTGGCACAATAATGTTACTCAAGCCTCATAAATGCTGGATAAAGCTTCAGTTGATATCTGTAACAGAAAAAACTTAGATATTAGTTCTTTGCTATTCTTATATGCTAGGTTCTGGTCAGGACAGAAACACATCCTTTGAAGACTGCCATAGAGCTGGTCTCACTGCAGGAACACCTAACTTTTATGACATTTACTACCAAAATTGGACAAGACTGCTGGGCTAGTTCACAAGAGACAGCTCCAGTGTTCATTATTTTATGAAGTGAAATACAAACGATACCTTCAGATGAGCAGCAAAGTTTCAGTCATAGCAGATTCCAAAAAATACTTCCCCCTTTCATGTGCAAGGTTCAAAGCTTTGCAAGTCTGGAAAGCTCGATAGAGGACGGAGAGTTGGCCAGATTCAATTCATTAGAGCACGTCTTAACTGTCAGCTTGTAAAATAAACCTTCTCCCCCACCTCTTCTACCTCCTTCAAAAAACATAATGCAACCCTGACAGAAAGCTGATAACTTCACCGCGCAAAAGGAAACCTGAAATCTGCAGGCAAGGATTTTACTATGTGCTGAGCCTGGAAAGTGGAAGGAAAATAATGTAGCATTGTCCCCTATATGCAGAATTTCAGGTAGAAATCCTCTAACAGTGTAGGAAATGTGTTCATGACATGCAGATTCTCACTTAGGCAGGGATAGGTGGTGGCTTATTTGTCATGGAGTGGCTTGTAGAGAGCTATACTGTATAGAAAGGAAGGACTGCCTATTATATATAGCTGTCTACATCTCTATCTCCCCAAACACACACAGGAGTGTGAACACACGCATACTCCTGAGATATTTTTCTTTTATGCATTTCAGACTATTTAGAAGCAAATCCCTATTTTTTAGCCTGTGGACTTGCATCTGCTGTCTAAAGTTTGTGGTGCTCTTCCTGAGTGAATGGAGAGTTAAACTTTATAAAACATTGTGTCTGAAATAAATGTAGTCCTAGGCAAACCTATCCTCTTAAAATGCAGCAGGGGAATCCTCAGAAGAGATCCCTGCAGGATATTGGTATTCCTTCAATCATTTTCTTGCTCAAATCCAACCCAAAATAAGGTGTAAGCACTGTGCCAGCACAGTATGTCTCATTAATTGTCACACACTTATATGCATTCAGCACTTGGTGTGCAACGTGCATTTATGACCATGTGTGAATAAGCACATACTAGAAACACAAAACATTTAATTCTCTGTTGGTGAATACCATGTTGCTAGTTTTAGCACAACATTTACAGTTGCTGATCTCTCAGACTTCACCATGATTAGAACAGTTTATTCGATGTACAGTTTACTAGCAAACATTTCAACTATTGATTAGTTCCATTTGTCACTGGTTTCCCGATCACGATTGCTTCAGTCACTGGAATAAATCTTATGGTTCTTTTCACTATTATGCTATAGGAATAAAGGACAGAAAACAGAAGTAGTTTTACTGTTTCTCCAGCTGTTCAGAGACTTTCAAAGTTCTGAAAGACACTTCTGGCCCCCAAATCCTGCCCTTTTGCAGATTTATGTGAGAATTTGCTTTTATTTTATAAAGCCTTTCTGTTTTGTTTTTTCAGTGTTCTGTAACAACCTTTAAATTGTCTCTCTAGAAGTGATTTAACTCTCCAGTAGCTGTATATATCTCTGGAATAATGACTTGGTACTTAAACTTCAGGATTGGACCTGCCTTGATAATATTGTGCATTATGAGAGATTAGTGCTTAGTTTCTTCATAATATCAAACCACATTTGCATGCCAGTCCCCTAATCCTGCAGAACTTGAAACACAAGGGTTACAGCGGCAGTGAGCAGAACAGAACTCAAAACTGGGGATAGGGAGAGAAACTAAAGCAGACCTTGTACATTTAAAAAGCAGCATCACCTCAAAAACAGGTACAGGTTAGCCTGAAGGGAAGGTCAAGTGAAGGGAGGAAGAATGCGATTCTCTGTTTTCTTCCAGTTATGTTCACTTTGCAGCTGAAGGAGAATTGTTCCTTGCCCAAACTATACCACGAGGAAAAGAGCAGAGAAAATAGTACAGAAAGTATCAATTCCCCCTAATGACATTAATTCACTGTTTCTAAAATTCTTGCTTGGGTCAAGACCTTGTTAACAGAATCTGCACCTGAGTAAGAATGCAGTAACTCAGCTGCTTACAGGAGCTGGTTTGCTATGATAGTGTTCCCATTGCACCATTTTCCATGTGAAACAGTCCTGTCTGCCTTTGTCAGAACCTGAAACTAGAGCTGCTAAAAAAAAAAAGAGAAAAGGGTGTTTTATTCTATGAAATGTCCCAGAATGACTCTCAAAAGACATGTTTCTTGGCTTTTAGGGTGGCTGCCCATCTGGTTATACTTTTCAAGAAAAATTATGATTGAATATTCCTTCTTATGTGAAACAGAATTGCTAATTCAGAAATATCAGAGTGATCTGGTTTTTGTTCTGTCACAGCCTGGTGTTCAGGTTAGTCTATTAAACTACTTCAGCACTTTATTTCACCTACTCCAAATCTGCTATTCTTTAGCCAGGCTTTGAATACAGCAGTCCTGACTCACTCTCCTTGCCATTCCCTTCGATATCTGTAGCTCAACAATCCACTTAGCATTAAACATTAAACTTTAGGAATAAGCTTTAACAGTCTTGCCCTGCAGAAAATGCACTTACTGAATTTGGAAACAGTCAAGACCAAAATTGGCCAAGGCCTCTCCAGTCCATGGATCCAGGGATCATTTTTCCTCTGACTGCTCTGTGGTTGTGGCCCAGCTCCATTGACAGTTTCATCTCTTCCTCTTCTCATTTCTTGTGCTAGACAGTTGCCTGAAGTGTTCTTTTTCTTGTTTAGTCACACGTGTTCCCATTCTCCCTATCTTTTAAGAGTTTTTCTCCATCTTGCTTTCTGTGAGAACTTTCAGCTCTTGTTATCTTATATATATGAGACCTTATATACCATGTACTGAGAACAAAAGGAGGAAATTGTGCTACATTTACTAACACCTTCCTTTGTCAGTGATGCTGCTTTGAGATGTCTGGATAAAGTTATTGTTAAGAGGGACTGGGGAGCCAGACTTCACCTGTGTGTTTTGTAACAGTGGCAGCCTTCTGTTTTCCACCCAAAGTCTGGGACATTCACATTAACTCACCATTTAGCACTATCTATCTGCTTTTGGCTGATCACTGATTTATCTTTGAGTTTTATAAGTAATCTTGTACCAAGTGCTGATTTAGTGCTGAGTGTGGTTTGGATTAAAGGTGGCTGTTCATCATCATTACAGCCTGTGAACCATCTACTCTGATAGAAATTTTTCTGTGTATTCATTAATCCATGTTGAGAAATGTTTTGCAATTGTTAAGTAGTATATAAATGCTGACTTACTGTTTTTCTGAAATGTGCTGTTATTGATGATCCTGTTGAGGTTTGTTCCAGCGCTTTCTGGAGACTACTGACTGTACTGTGTTCTTGGTGAATCCAGGGGCAGGGACTTCATACCCCAAAACAAGCAGAAGAGAGCTGAGTAATGATGGCACAAACATTTTGTTGCTTGGACAGAGATCTCAGCAATCTCTGTGGTCCTTGTCACTCAGAGGATCAGAAGATGAAGAAAGCAATGTGTTACTGCAGAGGACAGCCTTTCCCTCCTCCTATTCTCCTTAGGGAAACACTGTTACACCTCCAGCCCACCCTCACGGTACTTTGCAATCCAGGATCTCAGCAAATGCTTTGCCATCATGTTTTGTCTCCTGAGTGCAACAGCAAAGCAGATTTGGCATCTCCTCCTTACAAGCCTCACTGCTCTCCCACATACATCACAGAGGCTCAGATCACAATTTGAGAAGGATTCCTTGGCATCACATACTTCATGACTCAGTCTGGGTGGTCAACGTCCGTTTGCATCTTTAAAGGAAAGACAAAAATCCAAGTATATTTTCAAAAAGAACAGAGCTCACAAGGTAAAGGAAATGTCTTTTTCTTGTGTAACATGGAGTTTTACAAGGCTGTTAAGCTGAGTTACCCAGACAAACCGCAAAAGAGGTCTTGAATGGTGCTATCTCTGAGGGAGATAGTTGGATAGTTGGATAGTTGGAGCACCTTTCTGCCTGTTGAAACAGCCTATCCATAATTTAGCAAAACACCGTAAAACCAGGCTACTAGAACCAGACAAAGTTTAGAGACACTGGCATCAAATGGTAAGGTAATCTATTACAAACACAGAAACAAAAACAGAAGCAGAAAATGGAACATCAAACTTGGTCTGCAATTTTAGTTTCATTCTTAGCTGCTCACAGTGATCTTTCCCCAGCATGTCCTTCTCTGTCTCAGGCAGAAACCAAGCTCACACTGTTGGTAGAGAGCTGCCATGTAGAACATGTGAACCAGCAAAGATGAGGGACGAATTTGAGAAGCAGTACCAGCGTGGAACAGATCTGTTGCTCTGGTTTTTCTGCTGTTTGTATGTGAGCTTGTTCATTGAAACCAAACTTAGAGGAAGGCCATTTGCATTCGTCTCTGTTCCTATAATTATAATTACATGTAAAACAACAATACTTTAAATACACTTAAGTCAAGGGGTAAAAGAGATACCAATCTCATTGGCAGGAGTAAAAGCTGTATTCCACCTACCAACAGAGGTTCTGCCTGTAGCAAAAATGGAGAATGGTGCCTGAAAAGGATTTTAACTTTACATGGCTGTTGCTCTTTCTTTTTTGAAAATCTAGTTTCATCAGTGGTCTGTGAAACATGACTTTCTCAGCCTAACTGTGGCATATAGAAAAGGGGTCCTGTTGCCAAACAGACTACTTCAAAATAGGTTACTCAAAGATTTGTTGATAGAAGAATGCAGAATTATTGATGAAAAGTTTTTCCTGCCTAACATAACCATGCTGAGCTCATTCAAACCTAGCCCAGCTATGAATGAGACCCATTCAGTTTAACATAGGAAGGGTTTGCAGGATTCAGATTCCAAGTTTGACACAATTAATAGTGTTTATAAGTTCAAGAATGTTGCTGTTAGGACAGAGTGTATTCAAGACAAGTGATCATATTTCATAGCACACTTAGAAGGTGAAGAGGCACTTGACATAAAACACTCTCGTTTCCATAATTCAAATCATTTGGTTGCTTAAGAAGATTTATATTTTTTTCAGCCTCTTTCCCTCCCTTTTTCTAGTAGTTGCATATGTAATGTAAATTTTATTTTTCTTCTATTCCTGTTCATTGCCTTTGGGAGGATCTAAACAAACAAAAAAACCCCCCTCAAACTGTTGTGATCTGAGTTCCAGAAAAACTGAATAGCAGCAAAACTAAAGCATGCTTTTGCATTTAGTGGTTCTGCAGCTGTATGAAACAAACTGTAGCATTGTCATGAAATTCATATAATGAAATGAATAGCAATGATTCTGCCTGTTACAGCCATAAATATAAAGAGAACATACTGAGAAAGCTACATAAAACTAGCGTATCTTGAAAAAAATCAAAAGAAATAAAGAAGCACTTGAAAACAATGTGTATTTGGGGAATGTAGAATTTTGTAAATGCGAATTCTGCAGTCAAAATAACTGTGATATTGACTTTTTTTGCACTCCTTTCTTACTAACCTGGCTATGCAACTAGTGAAACATCAGACTGACTTCCGTCCCCTTCAGATCTAGAACATATTGACGAAAAAAGCAGGCTGTGCTTCAGGAAAGCATCTATACCTAGGTGCCCAAGTCCCACTGAAATCTACATTTAACCCATATAGCTGCTACCTCATGCTGGGGGCAAAAAAAGAACAAAAAGTTCACCGTGAAGGAAATACTTTTCAATAAAGTGAACCTCTAAATCAGGGAAGTAGGCATGTACAAAATTATTTTTTTGGCTGTAAAAAGGACAGAAAAGTTATCTCAGTTACAGAGAGGCATATAAATGTGATTGATGTGCTGGGATAAAAGCAAGAGAAAAGCAGAATCAAGACAGCTTCAGAGTACAGGAAACAGTCTGTCCATCAGACGCTATGTTTACATGCCACCCTCTGTGCTGCTGCAAAGCTGCTGGAACAAGAAAATGCTCCATGAAAGACCAATTAGTTAGATATTTAACATGTATGCCAGAAGGAAAACCTGGCCTTGATCGATTAACCTGGAAGGCATGTTTATCCTGCAGTATTTGTTGTGTTGTGGTTCCTCAGCTTCTCAAAGAAGTGTGAGCACTGGCAACACCTTCTGCCAGAGGCCCTCCGGGGCTGTTTGTGGATCTTCTTGAGAAAAAAACCTAGTCCCAAATTAACATGAATTAAAGATCCGAGCTGCAAGTAGACACAAATATAATTTTGAGGGAGCTGAGGCAGTTGCAGAGCCCCAGACCTGGAGTGGAAATGGATAGCCTGTGTTGGGCACCTAATGCATACTGCACACTACCCTTCCAGCTGGTGGGGCCTGGCTTGTGCTTTTCTTCTTGATCAGCATTTAAAACTGAAGAACAATAAAAGGAAAACCAAAGTAAAAGAAAAAAACAACCAAACTCTGAACTAGTCAACTAACAACAAAAAACCCCACCAAGTCTTCCTGAACAAGGAGCTCCTTTCAGCTGGATATTAATTAGAGAAGCAAACGCTGAATCTCCTGGCCCTCTGCTGAGCTCCTCGCAGTGAAAAGTACAAAGTGAGGGCCTGCTGTGTGGGTAAACTGATGACTCACTTTTAATATCAGGTTGAGCCAGGATCTTGAAGGCTGCCAAGTTAACTCTACAGGGATCCCCACTTCAGCCCACTCACATTTCCTAATAACAGCACAGCACTTCAGCAGGCTGCGCTTAAGCGAGGCACTTTGATTTGTAAACAGAGGCGGTCTAGGAAATAATGTACCAGTGTGGTTAGCTGGATAATGTCGTAAGACAACAAGGTATAATGGCAGCACTGGTATTAAATGGCCAGAGGATATTGCTCAAATTTGAACGTGACAGCGATTAATAAGAGATAATTTTTAATGGTATTTTAAAATTCTACCCATGCTTTCTGTAGTCCCGGGAGAGGTATTACTGCCCCTCTTTGAATCATATAGAGAGGAAAAGGCTGCTGGTAAACGTGTGCCTACAGAAGTACACATTTTGAAGAACTTTTATTTATAGTTAGAAGACCGAAAAATATTTTATACAAAGTAGACTGCTTGTTCCTGTGTTTTGACATAAGGGTTTAAACTATCATGCTTGCTGGAATAGTTTTATGGGTTCTTTAGACATTTACTTCAGGTCCCCTAGTCTCAGCCTGGTGAAATTTAGGATGTGCAGAAACATCCCAGAGTACTGACTCACTACTGGCAGATTTGCATCTCATTCTATCCCAGCATAAGCTACGACTTGTGCACTGTTGCCACACAGATCAAAAGACGCATGTCTATTGTCTTGGCCACATGACGGAAGATATATTGCTGTGTAAGCTCTGCATTAGGCTTCCTGCTTGAGGACAAACCTCTTTCTGTTCAGACATAAAAAGGTTTCTTAAAAGAGATGTCTGTTTGGCTATAAGACTCCACTGCCAAACTGATTGCAAATCCAGTAGCGTATTCTGAAATGTAAAACTACTCTGTGAAAGAGGTTTAACTCCCTACCCACCCTTCTTACCTTCTTCGCCCACTTGGCTAAGACTTCAGCTTTCTTTGTGGCAAGCAGTCTTCCACATGCCTAACACTTGGCACTCTTTCAGGATTAGGGTCTTGTGTAGGGTCTTGTGCCTGTCCTGTACGTACAGCATAATGTGCAGGAGGTTGAAGTCCTGTGGTAGGAAATGAGTGCTTTTTCCCTCTCACTAAATCACTTTTACTTCCCCTGGGCGGTCACAGAAAGTGAGGAGAAAATTCTAACCATGGGTTGTTTAACTATCTGAACCCAGGCAAACAAAAGGAAAAGTCCTCAGCTGACCAATGTCATTGCACCCACCTAATCTCCCCCAGCCAAGGCCCTGGGGCAGGAAGCATCCACCACATTCTCAATCCACTTCTGCTTCATCTGCATGCAGCAGGTTGTCAACCCTTGGCTTCCTGCTAGGGTCGTGCTCCACAGACCCCAAGAGGTAACTTCTCTCCACATTAAGGACCTGCTAGGTCCTAGATATGCCTTAGGTCATTCATAAACCATGATTTTTCTTCTGATGTCTGTAATGGTACAATATGATATAAGGCTTTTTCAAACTTTAGTGGCAACAGTAAAAAAATTGTAGCGATTCCTAACTGTACCAGTGTAGCAGCTCGTAGAGAAATTTATGATGATACACATCTGCATGTGTATGAGGCAGTTACGTTGGTATGTAAACATCGGCCTGTTGGGAAGGAGGGGAAGAAGCCACCAACTGTTTCAAAGCAAATAATATCTAAACATATATAAGTCATAGAATCTCAGAATCAGCTAGGTTTGAAAAGACCTCTGAGGTCATCAAGTCCATTCTATGACCTAACACCCCATTGTCAACTAGACTATAGCACTGAGTGCCACATCCAGTCTTTGCTTAAACACTTCCAGGGATGATGACTCCACCACCTCCCTGGGTAGCCCATTCCAGTGTCCAATCACCCTTTCTGTGAAGAAATTCTTCCTAATGTCCAACCAAACCCTCCTCTGGTGCATCTTAAGACTGTTCTCTAGTCCTGTCACTGGTTGCCTGGGAGAAGAGGCAAACTCCTACCTGGCTCCAACCTCATTTCAGGGAGTTGAGGAGAATGAAAAGGTCTCCCCTGAGTCCCCTCTTTTCCAGGCTGAACAACCCCAGCTCCCTCAGCTGCTCCTCACAAGACTCGTGCTCCAGACCCTTCACCAGCCTCATTGCCTTTCTCTGGCCAAATCACTGTGGCATTTGCAGTTCCTCAGTTTGTGGCTGGCTGCCTATTGATTCTTCATGTTCTAGGTTGTATCTCTAAATGGAACATCTTCTAAATTTTAAATTTTGTCTGAACAATCTCTACTAATCTTTCTCTCCGAGATAGCCCAAAACTGCAAGAGCTTCAATAGGATTTTGGTGCAGGAAGTGCAGAATTTATCCAAAAGCTTATCAATGCAGTAGCAAAAAATGCGCTTCCCCTATATATGTACATTTGGCATAATGTCCACTGCACTGAAGGCTGTGCAGAAATAGTAGTTTAATTATAATAGGCCACCACACCTTTTGGCAGCACTAACTGTAAATGACCTTTGTGGTTTCAGTGCATTGAAATGAGTTCCCTGGAATACGTTCAATTTTCATTGCAGGGATGTTTTTCCACTGGTATAGAAGCAGACTGAGACAGCATGAATATAGCCTGCTCTATTCTGGTTTGATGAGAAAATGCCAAAGCTAAGCCATCCCCAGTCTTAAACCTGGCACAGGTGCAGTAACATTTTTTTCTTGCTGTTGGGACTAATCCTGATGGTATTGATGCAAGTCTTTCTCATTTGAGTATTTTGTAGTTGCTAATCTTCTCAGAACACTGCCTAGGGGCATTGATTTTTTTTTTCCCCCAGCAGTTTCCTAAACCAGGCACAAGTTAAAAAATATCAATGAGTCTTCTATGGATATAGATGTCTCATGACATTCAGGATAGTAATGAGAGTCAGAGATGAGTATCAAAGAGCCTGTGGAAAGAGGAGTGGGAATGAGATGCTCTGTATAATTTTCATCCATTTGATGGAAGTCACAGGGATAAAATTCCAAACTTTTGTAATGCCTGTGAAAACACAGGGGCTCCATAGTGAGCTTTGTGAGCTCCCATTGTGAGCACATGGGAACAAAAAAACACAGCAAAAATCTTTCTTGTCCTACTGTATTTGAAGAACAGAAATTTTTAACAGTTGTGGGTTTTTTTTTGGTTCCCAACCCAGGTAAAAAAACAACCCAAAACCCCTCCAAAATAGCCATGAGTATGAGAGTCAGAGAACTCACCTGGAATACATAAGTAAGAAATGCCAGTGCCAGAATAGCTTATTATCAAGGTTCTTGCGTTGACAAGCAACAGACAATTTTCTGGAACCAGAATCTCTCTCCAGGAGCTGGGGCAATTTATCATATCATCTCCCTTTCTGCAAATTTTGGGTGTTTTAGTATCAATGAATTTTCTACCAGTGCTTGGCTGGAGTGAAAAGACACTGGTGCACTGGTATCAGGGAATTTGCATTGCTTGTGTTTGCTGTGAACTCAGCACTAGTTGGGAGGTTTCAGTAAGGTCCTCTGTAATTTAGAATATAATTTAATTTTTATCCACAAAAATTAGCAATTTGAAGTTCCAGCTGCTGGATTGGTGTAAAGATTTGACTTTATTTGACAGCCTGCTTTGTAATTGCAGTAGTGACATGGAGACTTATTTTGGCCCCTGAAAGATTAAACAAGATCAGGCCTGCCAGGCCTCTAGAGAAATCCATGTGGCAATAAGAAGCACAGATTCAGCAAACCTCTGTCCTTTCTGTAGCCCTAGTTCTGCAAAACAAATGTATATATGAGCATTTCAAAATAATTGTGGATACTGAATGACAAAGATTATAGATTTATTTGAGAGTTGAGGAGCATAATTACTATGAATTTGAGAAAAAACGTATAAGTGATTTCGAGGAAAAAGCCTAATACCTTGCTATTATATTATTAAAGCCGACAGTTGCAGTATTTTCCAAAAGTACAAGAGAGCTGTAGTTCCACAGGATTACAAAACCCCAACATCTAACAGGAATTTTTGTGCTTATTTTCTTGCTTTTCATCCTAGACTATGGCAGAGTGACAAGGACTCCTTGTCTACAGATGTTACTAATTATTTTAATTTACACGAAAGATACTCAGATACTTTGGAAATGAACAGTAGGTAGGTTAAAAGTATAATAGCAACTCCATTTTTCTAATGAACATTTCTGATTTGACACTACTCTATCAATAAAAAAATTATTAGCATCTGATAAGAGACCTGATATTGCAATATACCTGTATGAATGACATTCATTCCCTGCTTGTCATGCCTGTTCACGGACTGAGCAGTCCATGAATGCTGGTGCCTGTTACCTCCAAAGCCAGATAAGATAATCCCTGTGCTATTTCATAAGCTGTTCTGATGAGGATTCTGGGACTCAGGAGGACCTCACCAATTTCTTCCGTGTAGGATTTCATCTCTAGTGAATTTTCCGGCCAGAGGAATGAGTTTCAAAGAGTGCAACTGCTTCTCTCTGCAGGTCTCAACATCATTTTGCTAATCTAATTAACATCCATGACAATTTAAACAATACATTTACTCAACTGCTCTTGGAGCCCCATGGCACCTAGTTAAGTTACTTTCCAACACTGCTGTAAATCAAAAGAGAAAGGCTAAGGTTGCTGCGTTTGCTGTATGTTTCAGTTCAGGACCCTGATTGCTTTACCAACTGCTCATTGATGTTGTTTTCATAACTTGCTAAGGAATACTTCACTTCTTGCTCCAAGACTTTCATTTGTATCCTCACCTGACATGCAAGACAGCCTTTAGCTTGAATACAATATGCTTAAATTCAAAAAACAAAAAAAATTCAGGACAAGTACTTGCAAAGTACAAGTACAGCAAAGATTTAACAGAAGCAGTAGAAAACCATGTATTTCTTTGGTGTTTTGCTTTTAAGGTTTCCATTCCATCTGGGCACAATTCCCATTCTTACAGGGAGAAATATAGACATATTGTTTGAGAGGAAAGTAAAAACTTGGACAAAATCTTCAAGAACAGTTTCTGTGGAGAGAGCAGCCCAGCAAAACAAAGCGATGGATAAACAGTGGAACAAAATGTTATTGGCTTGAACTGGTAGATGGTAATGGAAAAGCAGGAGAAGAGAGAGCAGACAGGCCCAGGGCAGGATCAGTCCCCAGGACAGACGTCTATCACTGACCCAGCTGGGACAGTTCCTGTGCCCTGGGCTGGGGTGGTTCCCTAGGGGAACCAGAGACTGAGCAGCATGTGAATCTCTAATACAGAGTTTCAGGCAGGTCCAGGTCGTGATGCAGACTGTATTCAAAACGATGCTTTTTGTTGTGCTGAATAAGTGTCTGGGAATCATCAGCTCCCAGCTGTGCAAATTTGGTCACAATGCAATTTCTAAACCAATATTAAAAATGCTAGTGACAAACGATTGTCAGCCACAGTAGATATTTCAATTTCCCAGCTAGCAGACCCTTAATATTTTATACCACTATATAAATAGTTTTTACCTGTCTTGCATTTGTTGTGTGTTTCATAGAACACTGTGTATACAGTTCTGTTAAATATGAAGAAAACCCAATAGTATAATTCGGGGTCAATGCAAGGTGAAAGTATTGATAAGATTTACTCAAGTCTCCTATTCAAGGAGTGTTTTTTTCTTGGATAGTTTTCACTTATTTATAGACAAGACTGTTAGAGCTGACAAAACTTAAGGAGATTATGCAATCAAGGGATTTGATGTGATCCTGGGAGTTTAGACACAGAGATGCTAAATTTTCTTCCACTAAAAAAGTGCTGCATGAGAAGAATTAAGTCTGGCAATTAAATTGAATATATTTATATTCAATATTTGGTCATTCCCATGGGTTTTTTTACAATATTTTGCAAATTTTGACATCTATAAAATAAAGCTGCTGTATCTGATAACCTTGGTGTGTAAATACCTTTTAAAATACCTTTCAAAATACCTTTCTGAGACACTTTTCACTTCAGGCAAGTAATCTTAAATTTTTTGACTTTTCTGCGTGTTTGTTTGCATTTATAAAATTTCCCAAAATACTCCTACAGTCCTCAGTGATTTTGTTACTACTTCTGGTTTTATGGCATATATCTGGCAATGACCACTATATTTGTGCTTGCATGCTTGCACATACTGTCCCGTTGTCCCTACTGGTAGTTGTATATAGATTTTGCAGGGTGAATATGTTACTTTATTTATTTCTATATTGATTAATATTTTTTCCTTGAATGAAAAATCCATATTACAGATACTATTTGTGACCTAAATTGAGGCTGCATCCACTATTTTTTATGGTCAGATATTTCAGAAATGGAATAGATTTTACTTCAAAGATTCAAAAATTATTCTTGAATTTAGAACTCTAAGGACAATATAGGATTCAAATAAAATCTGGGTTTGAGATGACTCTGAGAAGCTTCTGCTGCCATAATACAAGCAGGAGTCATAGAATCATAGAATCATGAAGGCTGAAAAAGCCTCAAATATTGTCAAGTCCAAGCATTATGTTCTGAATTTGAAAAGCATTGGCACCATGTGAATGTGATTCTGATTTGGACTGGATGATGTACTGTAACACATTTATTATTTTTTGTCCTTGTCATCTGGTTCAGTGATTGAAATTGTCAAGTTCAACTTGACTGCCTTGAGGTTTTTTTGTTATTTAAACTTACATATTTGATAATTCTTGAGCATATGTGTTCTGTTAGTCTAGTTATTAATTTATATTTTTCATAGAGTCTATCAAATTTTAAATAGGTATTAGATGTATTTTTTTTAATCCTCTGTGTCCAAACAAATTATAATTTAATGGATAACTTGTGGGTTTTAATTGGACTAAGAAGAACTGAGAATGGGGTGTTACAGCTGAAGTGAGCACGGCCCAGTGCCACCCAAGGGGATTGTCAAAAAGATGACATTTCAGCATATCCTCCATTGCCAAAAATCTCCATAAAAGTTTCCATCACCAACTGTAACTGCAAGCCCATCACAGATACAGCTGTGGAATGAGTGGGATTTACCACTGGCTCCTTCTCTTAATCTCCAGAGGATTTCAACTCACAGTCTAACTAGCTCACCATGTTGCATAGTAAAGCATCTCTCAGCTGCTGGCAGAACTGTGAGACGACAGGGTCGCACTGGCTGCTCTTCCAGTAAAGCCTCTGGGAGCTGGAGAGGCTGTGGCAGAGCTCTGGCCGAGTGACCTGAGGTTTGAGGCTCCTTCTGGACTCCACCACCTGCCCCCCTCCAAGGGCCCTGATGGAAAACCACAGCTCAGTCCTTTGGGCTCAAAACCGTGTACAACCAACTTGAAGGAGTTAAAGGCAGGGTTGGAAAAGGCAGCCAGACTATCAGGATAAGCACACTGAACCTCTGTCCTGACTCCTGGTTCTGGAATAATACCTCACCTGAAATACACGCTCCCAAGTTTCTCCTCCAGTTTCTGGAAATGATGGTTATTTCAGAAGAAATCAATAAATGTCATTGTGCATAAAATATGGGGCAGATCAAATAAAGGTATTTCAGTATTAAAAGCTATTAATTTTGTGCAACATACATCCGAATTACAATATTATTGAATTGCATTAAGCTAAAATGATATATTTAACTCAGACTTCAGAGTGCTAATTTCATAGTCCCCTCCAAGCTGTTCCTGCAAAGGTGTTAGGGGTAATTAACTGCCATTTTCTCAGTAATTCAGAATCTGCAATCAATCAAAATGCAGGGCCTGGGTGATTGTAGAAAATAGTAACACTTAGTTTATTATGTAGTACATTCTCATTCTGGTTGTTTTATGATGGGATCAGCTACACTTTTTCCTCAGAATTTATTATGCTTACCCTTCAGCCAATTAGTTTTTCTCACTTTACTTTAACTTAAAACCTGGTGAGTTTGTTATATATATGTGTAAGCTTCCCTGTCAGTTATACTGGTCATAGACCTGCAGGATTGCATATGTTTAAACAATCAGGAGCCCAGTATTGTCCAGAAAAATGGCAACTTTTCTTTCTTAAAGCACTGTTTCTTCTTTAAAAAATATGAAGGGAAAAAGGAGAGCAATGAGAAGGCTATTTCCCATAGCTACAGGTGCCTGGCATCGGGGGACATCCAGAGCCACCCAGGTACAAGCTGTGGAATCCTGATCTCCAGTTGCTTGGCTGTGGGACCAAGGCTGTGCTTCCGGACTGTGCATCCACTGCAAAACCAATTGCTACCAAGGCATTGTGATAATGATGGAGCAGAGATATTTGATCTTCATATTCAAAATTCAGGCATAGAGGTAGTATTTCCATTGAAGTTCTCATTTACTTTTGGAACTCAATCCTGGTGCTTTGGCACATGTCGACTTTACAGCTAGTCTCACAGGGAAGGAGATTTTAAAATTATAGCCAGTTAAGCAGGTAGTTTGCTGAATGTTGCTGGTGTGGATAGCAGTAGCAGGCCTCCAAGATGCCCTGATGGGAAAGTATAATTGACTTAGTCCATTTTTGTTTCCTAGCCATTTATGCCTGCATCTGGAAATCCTCTAATTTCACGGCTGTGGTGTTGAAACTTACGGGGTTGCAGTGGAGTTTAATCAGTATTAAAAAAAAAAAAGATAGAAACCCTGAAGGAAACCGAACTTTGACAAGAAACTTACCAATGTAAAGCCATAAGAAGGACAATACTGAAAGTCTCCCACTGTTCCTGAGAGTGCTGGTAGAAACTAATCTTGCAGTGTGATAATGCTAACTGGACATTGTGCAGTATTGTTGAACCACCACACTACAAACACTTCGACTAGGACATTATTTAACATAAATATAATTTTTAAATCTTGCAACCCTGTTTTACCAACTCCAACACTCTCACTCTGAGTGCCTACAAGCCCAGTACTCAAAAGTAGCTCTCAGGTGGAGCCTGTGATCTTATTCTGTCACTGCAATAAGGTGTGCCCTGTGTGAATGCATTCAGAAGTCCTTATCTAGGCAGGACTGGGCACTGTGTCTGATTTCTCAAGGGCTCGTTAGCACATTTGGCAGATCTATGCAGAAGTCCTTCATGGTTAATCTCTATTATGCTGGTGCTGGTGCTGGTGCTGCCTGAGACTGAGGGCAGAGACCACTCAGCTAAAGGATGGGGCTTTTCTGACTCCCACCACTATTGTTTTCCCCTACTGATCTATAGTGGACAACATGACATTTCTTGATGGGGTCACAGTCTAGATGAAGAGTATGACACAGAGCATTGACAGGTGGGAGACCCAATGTATCTGCAAAATACAGGTTTGGCATACAAATGAGTTCTCCCAAAAGCTAATGCCAAAGAACATGGAGGCAGAGGATATTCAGTTTGTAGATTGCATCTCTAAGTGATGAAATAAGTGTCGTTTTAAAGATACACTATATTACTTCTTGACTCAAGTATCCTATTTGGATCTGAATAATCCTAGTGACCTCACAGAGTAACTGAGAGCATAGAAGTCGTCAAGATAAATTGAATATTTATTTCCCAGGGAGCTTAAAGAGATATGATATTGAAAGAAATGACACAAAATTGAGATTTTACAGTGTTCTAGGTATATGTTAGATAAACACAGGAAGTAGCAGTATTACCCTTGTGATGGCTGCAGTGATATAGTCAAAAAATAACAAGTGGTATTTCAGTCTATCTTACATAGCACCCCACAGCCTTGTTGCTTTATTTTTTCCCCCCTTGAAAAAACTGTGCCAACATATACATCTCTTCCTTGTTTCCAAAAATATAAGATTATATAGAAAGGGGTGAATAGAGGTCTTGCATTTCTTTTAGGATGAAACAGAAACACATAGCGAAGTGGAGTAATAAAGACATTTTGAGACAATGAAGTTAGGAACAGATGTTGCTGTTTATTTTTATTTCTCTCTCCCCCTCCCTATGATTACAATAAATTATCTCTTTTTGCAATGATTAGGGAAGAAGGGGATTACACTAAGGTTAGACAGAAGCATGAGATAAAACTGAATATAACCCCACTTAAATCCTCTATTCAATATTACTCCAAGGTGGAATTAAAGCTATTGTGTAATCTGGTGCTTTAAATGAGCAAAGATATCAGAGTAGTGACCTGTCTTCAGACACACTTCAGGAAAAAATAAAGACAGTTTTCTATCTGGTCTTTGAATTCTGGTATGAATGAACTGTATCATCACATAATTGCCTATTTTATGTTGGTTAAAACATGAGTCATAGAGGTAAGTAAGGATTCAGAGATGTCAAAAGCAGAGGTCATGTCAAAAAACCCAGGGCTATTCCACATACTGTGCAACTGACAGTATAAGAGACATTTATATTGTTGAAGAGAAGGTTAGTTTATCTGAACTCTTCATAACTCTTTAATACTAATACCAAAGAAACAATTTAGTCAGCTAAAACTGAACATTTTTCACTGTTCATCCTGTTTGCCTGCTCTTTTCATATTTGAACTTTGAACATCAAACCAGACATTTTTACAGCAGACTTTTAGCTCTTTGCTCCAAGTCTGTTTGTAATGTTCCAGAGTTTAGAAAAAGATTCAAATCCACTGCTCCTTGTAACAAGTCCTTTAAGAATTCTAGACTAAGTAAAAGGATTGTTAATCATATTAATATTATTTTCTAATATAAGCATAGAGATCAAATAGCTAGCAAAAAAGTAAAAAATACTAGGAACAGACCTCTGTGTTAACATAAATATGACAAATTGCTTTCAAACTTTAGTAACATTAACTTCTGTGATAAATACATGGGCTCATTAAGAGTTTCCACTTTGGAAACCCTGCTGTGTTAGAATCCAAATACATTATGGTTTTGTTTGGGGGGATTCATTTTCTTTTTTTTTTTTTTCCTTATATTAAGACAGGTCTTGTTTTTTTTTTGTC
>VZRQ01004617.1:5494154-5513521 GCA_013397975.1 Machaerirhynchus nigripectus
TTTTTTTTTTTTTTCCTTATAATCAGACAGGTCATGTTATTTATCTGTCCTGCAGAGGAAAAACATGAAGTTTCACCAAGGTGTAACTGAGAGGAGACATTCAGATCTTGGAAAGCCAGCAAGGTCTCAAAAAAATGAACTAAACCCAAAATTATTGGAGCATCTCCACCTAGCCTGAATCACTTGGAAAATCTTAAACAGGGCCAAAATGTGTGTGAATTGTCATGAGCCATGCAAATACAACTTTAAAGAGGTATTGCTAAGTTTCCATTTAATTTATGAACAATTACTTCTCACAAAACCATACGACAAATGGCTTTTTACTTTCTCCTCCCATAAAACCATACAAAGCTTTTTGCCAGGCTAGTAACCATTAGCAAAAATGTTAATGTTAGTTTTGTATTGTAGGAATCTATCTCCTGGGATATAGATGCAGTAGCATGATTTAAAGCTTCACCGTAGTAAGGGTCTTTAAGCTGCTGCACACACTGCAAGTTTCATAGAATGTGTACATCCTTTCTGCACTCATATGTTTTTTTGTATTATACTTTGTTCTATTAAAAAATGACACATATGAAACTGTACTTAGGATTAAGATATGAGTACTTCATTAAACAATTCTCATACTTTAAGGAACGATTTCCTTTAAAATAGTTCAAGCTGAAACTTGGCATACAAAGTTCTAATTGGGGAAAGGCTGGGATGCAGAATGGTTTTACGAAGTTTCACATAAACCTGTCTTGTCAATTTTAATTATTTTTACAGAAGAGCACGACACCCATTTTAGTACCATTTCTTGTTCTCTTAATATTTGCCAAGACTTAAATAGAAATAAGTTATTTTTCTGAGATGTTTTCACAGCCTTTTCTTGTCTGTTTAAATCATTTCACCTTAAACAGAAAGTTTACCAAGTCGCAAATCCTACTTAGTACTTGCTTTGCTTCTCTCAGAGCATGTGTAGTGATGAATGTTTTAAACTAATTTAGTGATGTGAAAGGTGCCAAACTGTCACATGTAGAAACTAAAATACTGTTTTTGTGCTGAGAGTATTTATTTTATTTTATTTTATTTTATTTTATTTTATTTTATTTTATTTTATTTTATGTTGTTGTTAAAATTGCAGCTGGAGGCTTCTCCAGCATTGTGCACCACAAAGGCCTGTAACTTTGGCGGACATGGGAGCTGGGGACTGGGATGAGGCTGTTAATGGAAGCATATGCTGGCTCATCTGTGCAACATAAAAAATGACCTGGCACACAGCACTGTATTTTAAGTACATCTAGGCTTCTCCTCTACCGCTCATCAGACTATTCAAAATTTTGCTGAAGGCAAAGGAAAACACACTGGGATAAAAGAATATTTGATAGAGACTCATTGCCAATATACAGCAAAAAATCATCAACTTAATTCCCTGTGATGAAACACAGGGTGGGCTACTCTTGAGACCTCTTAGCTAGAAACTGTCCCCGGTTGCTCCTCTGCAAATCTAATTATTCAGTTATCTTCACAAAGGCAAAATAGTAGGATATGAACTTTCTCTGGTTAAGGATACAATTTTTGTTCATTTCTTACCAGTTCAGTAAAGTATATAAACCTTACTTCACCTACCTCCTCATGATTTACTTTTTCTTCTTTAGCTTAGGAAGGCATTAATCTATGTGTTCTAAATATCTACATTCAAAATGACTAGTAAGGGACAGATTTCCACAGATACATTTAAGACAGAGGATGGACTTAATTCTTCAATTGAGCTTTTATTAATTTTAACTGTAGCTTGTTATTGTTTTCCATTAGAAACAGTACAGAAAGAGTGGACTGTTTCATTCCTGGGGTGAGTACCTACATTCTCAGTAACTAGAATTATGTGAGTTAGAAAATAAACCGCCACTATACCTTAAGACCGCTGCTTTTATTTTTCATTAAATTTATATTCTCTTGCCAGAAGCATTTTCTTGGTAAAAATAATTCAAATCCTTTTGGGGGTTCTATTTTTTTTTTTTTTCAGATTTAATATCTGCTGCACTCTGTTCAATGTCACTGTGTTAGTACGGGAATATGGCTATAACATTCTTGCATGTGAAACTGTACATCAGGCACATTTTAACAGATTTATGTCATCAACCCCTACACAGTATTAATCATTCTTCAAGGTCATTTTTTGCTACCAAAGTAAGAGCCTTAGTAGAATTTCCAAGGCAGCTTTCAAGCCGGGCCAGTTGCAAGTTTTCAGGTGCTGGGAAAAAAATAAAAGAAGAAGCCGAGGAATTCACAAAACAAGTTTCTTGGCAAAGTGTCTGTAAAGGTCTGTGATGGGAGACTAACCATTCATCAGCATCCATGCAAGCTGTCTCTGTTATGAAAACCAGGGCACATTTAAAGGAAAAATAAACAGATTTATCAGTCTGGTTGCAGTTTTATGAAGTACAATATTGAAAGGCTTCCCCTGTCTGTTTCAGACACTGACAAGATAAACTAGACATGGCTAAGGCTGAATGTGTCACTTCTGTCAGGTTCTATGCTAGGTATGAAAAACCAGGTATGCTTCACACATGGACTCCAAATAAATTTCAGGCAAGGTTTATGTTCCTTTATTTTGTTTTCCATGTTTCATCATTGCTGAAGCCAAACAATCAATGACATAACATTTGGGGCTGTTTTATTACCACACCAAATGGCTGAGGCCTGCAAGTATGGAAAACCACATCAAACTGCTGGGTTTATGTGAGACCATGCTGACATTTAGCTAAAAATATTTCAATTATAATCAACTGAGAGTTCCTCTTTTTGCTTTACATTTTGGAGAACTTGGTAACAGGACAATGCTGGTTTTCTGGGTCAAATTCAATTACAAAGGCTGTGCAAGGATAAGAGGCAGCCTGGAGAACAGTTAGACACTAGCATTTTACTGGCATATGGATACCAAATATCTGCTGTGGAGTAAATTCAAGAGGTGATCAAAGATCACAGTGTTGCTACATTAGGTTTAGCATGATTTTTCTCATAAAGAAACCTTGCAGATATTGTTATTTATATGTTCTTTAGGAATCTGGAATGGAAATTGTACATGTGAGGATGTCTGCAATGAAATCCTTTTTCTCCTACTTCTTCCTCTCCTATATTTTTCTCCCAGAAGCCCTTTTGTTTGAAGGAGACAAAAAATATCACATTAAAGAGAACTTTTGATATTGTAGTGGTTTCCTGAATGATATGGGTGGGCAAAACAGGCTGATACAAGAGAGAGACCACATATGAGCCCCTCTTTGCTACATCAGTTTGCATCCCACAAGTGTTCTTACACTTCCTCTATTAACTCATTCCTAATTTAAGTCCCTATCACACCTAGTATCTATGTAGGTAATCATAACTTACTTTTTTTTTAACTCTGAATAAAGACAGAAAATTAGAATTAAAAAAAGAAAAAGAAATAAAAGAGAAAAATGTGATAGAAATTGAGGAACAAACCTAAAAATATTTAGGGGGAAGCGCAATTAAAAGAGAAAGCTGATACAAGAAAGATATAACTAATCAAGCTGTAAGGCAAAACTATTAAAGGTGAAAGAGTTTACTGTGATTTGTTTTCTTGGTTCATCTCTTTGTACTCTGTTTTTCTTTACTTGTCCCATGCTCCTCTGAGGTAATTCATGCAACTGAGCTCTGGAGTGTTTGCCTCACTTTTTAAAAAGAGTCAGAATGAATGCCTTCACTTTGATGTGCTGGCTATCCTCACTGCAGGACTGGCAGGCATCCCAGTAAGCTTGTCCTGATGCTCAGGCTGCCTCTGAGACAGGACACGAGCTGCACAGGAGCCTGCTATGGGCTCTAGGTTCAGTCACCATCACTGACACCCACTCTGTTTGAACTGTGCTGACATCAAATATGGATCATTTCCATTGTTTACTCCTTCCTTCATAGCAGCCAGTGTCAAACAGAGATGCAGTGCTCAGTGGCTTTTATTGCATGAGGCACAAATAACTGGCTTAATCCTGGAGGGTCAGAATAACACCCAATGAAATATGAATGAAAAACTAAGACCAGAACACAGCAGGGCAGGGGAAGGAGGAATGATGCTCTGGTTCAGGACAGA
The DNA here is from genome assembly GCA_013397975.1 of Machaerirhynchus nigripectus. Lineage (NCBI taxonomy): Eukaryota > Metazoa > Chordata > Aves > Passeriformes > Dicruridae > Machaerirhynchus > Machaerirhynchus nigripectus. The sequence goes on from VZRQ01004617.1 coordinate 5,498,239, forward strand.
TCCCTGGGAATGGGAAAGCTGTAGGAGACATGATGTTAAGAAATCAGACAAAATCAAAACATAGTTTCCTGTGCACTCAGTACATGCATATATTTAGAAAGTTATTCTGAGAGAAAGCCGCGCATCATAGATACCTGTCTAAGAGTAGCACTTGGTGGCACAGGTAGAAAAAATTTGCATCCCTTTTCTAATGTGTAGCTGAAGTGTATATTGTTTTGTGGGAAGAAAGTTCCCTTTACAAAGTCCAGCTTGCTTCAAGATTAAGCACTTCAGAAAATAAAAGTAATATGCCATCTGTTACTATGTAGGAATAAAGGATGTCACGTTACACCAGAATAGCCACGGCAGAGATTTTTGTGCTGAGCTTATTAAATGAGTGATACTGTTGATTAAAAATTCATAAAGGGGAGCAGAGATATTTTCTAGTACTCAGGAGAAAGAAGAGACTTGATTTCCTTCTGCTACCCAGCCAATATCTTCAAATAGAAAACCATAACAGAGTGACTTTCCAATGTCTCCATCTGCCCACAATAAAACATACCTTCTCTGTAACAGAGCAGTTGACTTTGCTGGTATTTTATAATGAAGATCATGGCCATTTCCCCCTATTTGCTGGATCCTCAGGTACAAAATCTTGGTTTTGACCTCAGGACTTGCTATTCATGTTCTTGTGATCTTAGCAGCACTGTTATTGATACATGACCAGTTAATGGATTGGAGAATTTAAAAAAAGAGGTTTTTTTAATGTAAAAACTGTTATTAGTTATGAAAGGAAACAGGAAAAGCAAGAGATTGGTAGATTTAAACTATAAATAGAGAAAATTGAAATGGCTTCTCTTATGAAAAACTTGGTACTAGGGAAAAAATTAGAATATTTAACCAATCTTTTCTCAGTTATGCACACTGATAAAAAACCCATTAAGCCTAAAAAGAAGAAATTAAAATAAGATGGATTCCATGAGCTTTATTTCCACCTCCGGTAACTGACTGAACACCTTATGCCTATTTTCTGTGATTGAAAGGACTGTTAAGGAGACAGTAATGAAGAAATCAAAGACAAGAGGCAATCTGATGCTCCTAGATAAATAATAAAAATGTACCTTCTGGGATCATGGGGTCGATTTCAGTAGCCCTACTACTCTGTGGCAAAAATCCTATTGACTTTATCAAGGCTAGACTTTCAACCTTGGCTTTTAAAAGGGAGAAATTATTTTAAAGAAGTAACATAGGCATTGTTCCAAGTGCACGTTAAATACAGATGAGAATTCCCATTTAACTTCTCCTTCAGCTGCAGAAACCAGGAATTTATGATTCAAAAAGTAAAGGAAATGTGTCCTTCATTGAAGACTGAAGGAATAGGATTTATTTGCTGGGGTCATGTCGAGAAAAACAGTGACAGAAAGAGGACATAGTGAATGGGACCCAAAATGAGATTTGGGGATGCTGTTAATTCCTGAAGCACAGGCAAACCAATAAACAGAAAGCTGAGAAACAGTTCTAGGAGAAGGCCATTAGAACAATACAATGATGAATTAAAATATACTGTGCTTTAAGTGGCAAATTTAAAACTTAATAATAGAAAAAAAAAAATAAACCACTGTCAAATCCTTCTTAAGAAAAGTCACTCGCTGACCCAAACCTGCATGAAACTCACAAAGGTGGTGCAGGGGCCAAGGTGTTGTCTCCTTGCTCCCAGGATGCTTGTGTATATGCCTCCCTCTGGCTTGCCCTGAAAACCTGCCTTTGGCTTGGTATAGGTAAGAACTGTCCTTAAAATCCTCAAAATTCTAAACAATCACTTTTGCCTTAAGCAACAGTCCATTCCTGTCCCAAGAGTACCTACTATTGTTTGGAAGGTGATGAAATTTCCTTTGTGTTACTGAGATTTACATGTTTTGGCTGATATGAGGAAGGACATCAAAGGGCCAGTTCTTCTCTCTGTTCGTGACAGCTCTTTCTCTTCTTTAAAATTACTCCTGAATTTTAATTAAACAGGAACATACTCAGTTGCTGGGTAGTGGCTTCCTACAGTCCCAATCATATTTTGAATTGAGATGGTGCACCTATGTACACCTCCAGCCCTCACAGAGGAAAGCTGGGGGCTCAGGCTGGGTGGGGGAAACAGCTCACCCTGACAGTCCCCTGATCCTCCACAGCAGGATCCAGCTGGTGCAGCATGTGGCAGAGCCCCTGGCACAGCCATAAATTACTTCCAGTGTGTATGACTATGATTAGCTGTTTGACTTCTTGTTAAGCAACACTTACAATATCTGTAGGCACACAGTAAGCAGTTTGGAACTGCTGATTGCTCTCTGATTTACGATGGGTGGTGGAGAAGGATGAAGAGAGACAAGTCTCGTTTCACTGCAGTTTGGAAATTGGAAGCAAAACTGACAAGGAAACTAGATAGCAATTTAGTTGTCACCCCACAATACACACTTTTCACTCCTTTGGGACTTGCCTTTTACTTTTTTTTTCCTTAAGTAATTAATGCACTACTATCTTACAAGTTTTAGCTAAAAATTAGAGTACCAATACAGGGAAAAAACTCTCCAGATAGCATTTATACAATATCACATCCAGACTAAGCAACACCAATACTGATAATTGTAAATTCAAAACACAGTTGAGATTCAGAAGATTTCCAGACCAAACAAGGTTAAATGTACTTGGAATAAGTTCAGCTACAGATCTGCACTTTGGACACATGTCCCTTCATAACTTCCCAACTTTTGGACACTTGCTCATCATTTCTTTCTCAAATGATGTTTCCAGATCAACAAACTTATCCTTCCCTGGGATCAGTCATTTCCTTAGTCTTGCCTTTTAGAATGCAACATTTTTACTGTCTGTTTTATGACACTAGTAACACTCTGTGCTCCAGCTCTGTATTAATCTTCTGAGAATGTTATTTATTTTACAGTATTGGCACAGCAGGAGACTTTCCTCTGCTTTTGACGAGGGCCCCTGGAGACAGCAAACGCACCACTAGCACAGTGCCAAAATAATACTGCAGCACATTCAGCCTAAATTAGCATAAAATACTAAGATAACACAATTTCTTTTTTCTTCTGATGCAGCTCATATTGATACATTATGTTATGAAGAGCAGACTGAGATCATAGTTTTACTCTCCTGTAACCCCCCAGCCATACCCTCCTAACTGCCCTAGCCTCAGGCCTTCAGCAGAAGTCCTGCTGTTCCCCATCTTGGCTTCGCTGCACAGTGCTGTGAATCACACTACACAAACTGCACAGACACACACAAAACTAAGAATTCACTTGATTCGTCACTTATATAATATTTTAGTACTGATCTCACAAGCAGTCTGTTAATTTTATATTGAGCTAGTGAGAATACTACTCTCCTTATAATTTGTGTGAGAAATTTTTCTAATTAGAAAATCTGCCAACTCAAGGGGAAAAAAGTGGCTTAGATTAAATTTTGTACCTGAGAACAGAAACACTGCCAATTTATCAGCACTAGGACTTGTTATGAGAAGAAATTTTGACAACTTTTTTTCAAAATATATTGTTGGTGTTTCAAGACTAAGAGTGAATGAAAAAGCTCAGTGATGAAAGGCCCTTCTCAGTAAGACTAAGAGTGGAAGTCTTTAACCATGGGTGGCATCTACTGAAGAGAAGCTTCTCTTTTCTAGAGCTTTAATAAGCAGAGCTGCACAAACACTCATCCCATGTAGGCTGTTTTTCTTGATAGGCACCTACGTTAATTTTTATATCAGATCCCTCTAGAAAGCAATGTGAATGAACACCTTCCACAGTTGAGGGCACATTTCTATTATATCCAATTAGCTAAATTCATAGTGAATTTATTCAGTGCTGCCTCTAAATGAATTAGTATTTCTCTTTTTCAGAGAAACTCCTTAACTCTATTCCCTAGTTAAATTTTAAAAAATCACGCAATTCCTAAAATAAGTTAGTGGATACTTTCATGACTAAGTCTGAAGCAACCTGAGTGACATCCACATCCACTCCAGAGCTCAGACATAATGCAAACAGTCGCATATTCTATCATATTCCATCACCAATATTCACACACACACGGCAAAGTCTTACTGATGTTTTTGAGTCCCCACGCACACAAGCCTGACATCCCACTCAAAGACAAATCCCCACAAGCCTGACATCCCACTCAAAGACAAATCCCCACAACCATTTCATAAGCAGGGCTCAGTTTTCTTTAAGAACGTACTTCATTACTAGGGGTAAAGAATTTGTTATCCACCTTTTCTGCAAGATTCTAATGGTTACATTACTTACATGTAAAACATATGGATTTATGTTCGGGTGGGAACATCACTCACCACATTAAGGAGGATTAAGACACCTTTTAACCTTCCCAGTGAAGCTCTACAGACAAGTACTTAAGAGTACCTTATTATGAACAAGGCTAAATGTAATTGAGCAGTGCAGTCAAGTGGGTTATGGTCTCAGCCACCAAGACAGTTTCTGTATTTTACTTTGTGACTGATATAGTGCAGAGGGGTAAAAGTGTAAACTGATGTCACCCTTTTTACATTAATATGTTTCAAGTGTGTCTGCTAGTGGCATTGCCATAGCACAGCAGCCTACTCAGGTTGGTGGTATGCAGAGAAATTCCCCCACCTCCAATTTTCTCTTTAAAAATCTTAATTCCCTGTCTTATGTCAGCCATTGATATTTAACATGACAGATAGTGAGGTTTTGATAGTTAACAGCGGGTTTATGGGAAAACTAAAATGCTTTGATGAACTCATCACTAACATGGACTTTTCAGCCGCTTTTTCCCTTGTTCCCAAGGAGAACAAACTAGTCTACAGCAAACCCAGAAAAGAAAGGGTGAATAAACACAAAATAATTCCATGTTATAAAATAAACCCCAAAACCCCCAAGTGCAGTAAAGACAAAACCAAGTTGTTTCCTCAGCATCAGGGCTAAGGATACCTCCTTTCCCTTTCCCTCATGCATAATAAGATGCAAAGTTCTGCCTGGGGCTTTTCCCACTGCCACGGAGTCCACAGAGTGCTTTGTGTTCACTATAGCTGAGCGTGGGTCACTTTTCTTCAAACAGAGGAAATAATATAATTCCTCTCCTCTGCCCAACAACTAGTGTCTATGAAACTTATTGGAATTCAGTATTTCATTTAAGTAGACAGTAATCTGCAAACTGGCCATTAACTACAAATTTACTAAAGAAGAACAAATGCACCTACACATAACAGCATTTGCACGAGCTTTTATTCACAGTATGGCCAGGTAAGTCTCTTTTCCTATACAAACAAACTACAGAAAGGATATGAAATATGAACAGTGAAAAACTGGATGAATATCAGTATTAATGGCACTTCAAAATATTTGAAAATTAGAATATAAACTAAAGCAACATGGTCACAGCAGATACCAATTTTGATGCTGACATACAGAGCATGTACAAATTCTATTTCCCTTCTAGTCTTATTTCAGTTAGCTGAAATGCTCCTCATCAAATACCAGTTCACTGAAGTTTTGAGTTCTTTAGATGACAGATGTGGAGAAAAAGCCCAAAATAAAAAGCAATACTCCACCATGTGGCATTGCATAAGAACAGGCAGAACTCTTCCTCAAGTCAGACTTTTCCAAGTCCTACACTAATTTCTGACACATTTCAAAAAAACCGACCAAACAAACAAAAAAAACCTACCTGCCAAATTCAGCCAATTTCCCCAGAATATGAATTTGGGAAGAAAAAACCCTTTTGGTTCACTCCTTAACAATGCAATTCAGATACCTAGAATGAAATAGTCCTCTATTTGAAATGACTACATGCACATTTCAAATATTTTATGTCATACTCTGAAAAATTAGAGAGGCATTTTTTGGACTGAAAATACTTACTGGAGAGATGACAAAGACATTTAAAAGAAAACCTTCAAATTTCCTTTCATTCTCAGCAAAAATTTTGAGATTTCAAAAACCTCCTTAAACTGAAATTTTTTCCTTTGCACTCTTTATGAACAAATCCCCAGTTTTTTCTCTTTTTTGTTTTAAATCCTTCTCTCCTAGTCAATTTTCCGTATATTAATTGAATTTTTAGACCATTTTCCAAAGTGTGCTCCAGTGAAGAAATAAAACAAGTCTAACCATAAGTAATTACAGTAATATTTTTGCCTGAGAAAAGACATTTGCTATACTCAATTAATAGGAAGATATAAAGTTATTTGCAACAGCTTGTCCTCACGTTCCTCGTCATAATATGGCACAACCACAGATTTACAGGATAAATATAAAACAGTAATGAATATGATGATGCTGGGTTCTATTTTGGGATCATTTATGACAATGGTTTTGCAAACCAGACATTGAAGTGAGGTAGAAATAACCACAATACAGATGACTCCAAAACTAATCTGTGAGCATTTGCATATTTTGGTAAATACTTCAGAAATAATACATGGGTAGAAAAATGGAGGTGCAAATACACTTAAATCTGTAACACATTTTTCTCTATCTCAGAAACCTTACAACTGTCCATAATATCATTCCTTTGGCCCAAGAAAATGAAGAGTTTAACTAATGTCTAGACATAATGAAAAGATGAATTTTTAAATTATATCTATGAAACAAAAATTATCCTCTCAGAGAAAACTAGAAAAATATGGGATTTAGTAATAACTAGTTTAGACATAAAGCAGGTCACTTATTCAGCTAAATTCAGTTTAATGTTAAGAAAATCATATCAAAAGTATTTATCAGCACATCCCGTACACCATCAGTGCAGACTTATTTGTAGTCACAATATATGGAATTTCTTTGAAAGGCAGAAGTCCTGAACTGCTTCTCTGGGCAGAATGAAGAAACTACGAATACCTACACCATCTTTGCCCTTTTTTCGTTGTTGGTTTTTTGGGTTTGTGGCTTTTTTTCATGAGGGAGACAAACCACTGTCCTTTTAGGAAAGTGCTTCACAAAAACTGGTCATCTTTGAGTCCATGTAGAGATGACCAAACCTCTGGAGAAAAAATGAGTCTTCAAAGATATGTATAATAAAATGACATTATCCTGAAAGAGGGTCAGACGTCACTGGTGTGTTATCTATAACACAGAGGGAGCTCATGCAAAAATTTTATAATGGTCCAAAACAGACTCATTTTTTCTGATACTCATGTTTACTGATGCAGGATAAATTTGCCTTCTCTTTTAGTTCAGCTTTTAAACGTTGATTTGACCGATCTGTACAGAATTTTTAATTTATCCATGTGCTAACACATTTATTATAAGGAAATGAAAGCACAGGCTGTGACTTATCACTGGGAGCTGTAGCCTACTCCTTGAAAACAAGATGACTCTGGCTTCAGCCAGCTCCCTGAATGAGGGTGACTAGTTTTGACAAAATGCTTTTAATGAAATCTGGGACTACACTTGCACAGCCTGCATTCCACTGACTGCTGCTCTCCAAGTCTCCCTCAGAAGCTCTGTGTGCTGGGCATGGGTGTATCACAATGGGGTCATGCCCACTGATTATGGCTTTGCAGGTAGAACTGAAATATTATTTCTGAATGTGACCTCTACTGCAGCTCAAGTCAAAGCATTTGGTAAAGACCTGCTTCTTCAGTGTCCAAACTTCAGCACTGCTTAGAAGCTCACATACCTAATGTGAGTTCTAAGTGGCACAGTACTGACAGACACACTCTTAAACACACATTTCTCCTCCCTCGATTTGTGCAGCACAATGAAATCCTGCTCTTTAATGGGACGTCATATTTCCAGTGTATTAAGAATATTCTTACAGAAGTTTCCATACACCAAAGGCACCAGTGAAAGAAAATATAAAAGAAAGAAGAACATGGGTAATAATGAGCAAGAGAGCTTTGAAGTGCAATAGTTATTCCTGTCTTTTTAACCGTATTCTTACTAAGTATCATATAGTTTCAGACCAAAGGTCACAGCTTAACCTTCTGATCCTATGAAATACACTAAAATAATCCATAAAAGGGGAAGATATTAATAATGAATCTTGTAGCCAAATTTTTTCCTCTGTTCTTAAGGTTTCTTTGCTACGTACTAAAAACTGCTGCAGTTTCACTCATCTTCTGTACAGAAAGTTCATTTCAGCTGTTTTTATAGCTGGATTTCTCAAATAAGTTCTTTTCCAAGTTCAACTGTGTCTGGTTGTAACAGAAACATTCTAGCTGCAATGATACTCTACAGACATACCAGTTTGGTAAATGGGAGGAGATCATCTTGTATTCAATCTTATGGAGTAGGGGTCCTCCAAACGGGAATATTAAAGCTTATTCCTTCTTTGCCTAGGACAGTTGGCTTCAGGGGAGCTTGAATTCATGGCCAGGCTGCAACTGCTTTTTACATGCTTAACATCAGGTCAGTTGAGTGCCTTGGGACAATATTTACGGGTGAATTTAACCCAGCTTTAACTTAGTTATGTGTAAAGCCACGAAGAGCAAAAAAATCTTGAGCTGTGTCCGTACAAAACGTATTTACTGACAGTTTTGGAGAAGTACAAAGCTTGATTTTCAGAGCCTTAGTTTTGTTCACGTAAATCCAGAAGATACATTCCCCTTATAAACAAAGCCTACTGGATACTGAAGTCCCTCAGGCTTTATTGAGTATACTGAATTTCTGAAAGCTAAATAGCAGAATAGAATCAACATTTTGGTAAGAAAAATATATGCCTTTATTAGAATGAAACTTTCAGTCCTTCCATAGCCAACAGTAATAATCCTGAGAGCATCAGATCACATAACCTCCTCACAGCAAAGGTCTGTACTGTCTGAGGGCTATCAAAGGTTGGGATGCTTCCAAAGGCAAACTGTTTACTCAGAGGCAGATTTGATCGAGGCCCATGTTTTTCCAAAAGGCAGCTAGCTTGCTTAAGCCCTTTAAAAAAAAATCCTTTCCCTAGAACTCATCCACTGGGCTGTTTGGGCTGAGTATTTCAAGCAGCGGGAAAGTGCCAAGTCAAAAGCAAAGAATTTGTTTCTAAGTGAAGCAGGGAAAAGACAAAGAGCAAAAGTTAATGCTGCAGATTATTGCAAGCTTCAGAGAATACAATTGTTTTAGAGACAGCTAAAAATACCTTCTTGTAAGACTGCTTGCTCTTCTGCCAAATGCATGCAAAACACTGAGAAACATTTGCAGAATCAAAATATTTATACCGCAAAGTAGCAGTTCCTACTTTAGAAACTTATAGCTGATTAAGTTGGAACTACATTTTTCATAATACAGACAAAAGATTATTAACCACAGCCATAAATAAATATTGGTTTGTTGCAAGCTTAATGTTAAAACAGAAAAAAACCCAAAACCCAGGATTTTTTTTCTCTAGGTCACAGTTACCTTGGTGTAACTATAAATACAGTTATAAGATAAAATACAACTTTACTTTCTAACCTTCTCTTTGCTATGCGACATGAGTTGTACTAGAATGCATCCAGAAAAAAATAACAGAAGGGCTGTACAAAAAAATGAAGTCACCTGGCCTCACAGGAAGCTTTATAAATGACTGTTCTATATATTCAAAAATCTTTTCTCAACTCAAAATTCAATACAACTCTTCATTTGTAGTCCAGGGGAACACAGAAAGTTAAAGGTTTAGAGATCAAATTTCAGAGAAACTTTAATGGAAAGTGTCAAGTTCTGCTTCTTTGTTAATTTCAAGCATCAGAAAATCTTGCCTTTTTATGGGGAAAAAACAAAGACAAGTGATATAAACCATGAGTAGAGTGAAAATTCACTTTTGAAAATCCAAGTTTTCTTGCCATATTTAGCAAATGCCAAAACAGTATTCACAGCAATGTCAACAGTGCAGCTGTGAGGCTGCCAATATTGCCTCCAACTGTGTAAAACACATTTTTATTCCTTCTTTTTTGAAGTCTTTTCTTCATTTTTCCCCTTCCAGAGACACAAAACTTAGCAAGAATTTAACATGTTATGGTATTTGTGTCATTGGAGCAACTTGTTCAGCAATCATTAATTGCCATTTCCTGCATTTATTTTTAATTACTTTTTTGTTGTAATCCAAGAAAGAAAAACAAAAATGATACAAGTGGGTGCCAGCCAAACTTGTGTGCTAAAAATAAACAACCTGCCTCTAAGCAAGGCCCAAAACTGAGATTACTGTAGGCGTTTGGGAAAGACTAATCATCAACATTACAGCTCACACAGTTTGCTAAACTACAGTAAGCAATTCCCAGTAAGAGAATGGTAAAGCAGAAGTGGAAAAAGGGCACTCAAAATGCTGAAAGTATTTATGCTGCTTGTATTACTTGATTCATTAGTTGCAACTTTAGTACTTCCCCCCGGAATGTCCTTCTTTGCACGCTGATGAAAAGGCAGAACAGAGCAAGACAAACTTTTGGTGCCACAAACTGCTTCTGTCAACTGGTGAGGTTTGACTTGGAGATGTGTTTCCCCTCCCTAAAAGGGCAAGTGAGGTACAGTGAGTATTAAGGAGTAAGAGATGAAGTCAATTGACTCAGTCTTTGGCTCATCTGCAATAGTAACTGCCTCCATCGTTCTCTTCATGCTGGCATCATCAAAAAATATCTGTGCTTGCCATCCTCCTCTCTGGTACGCCCTCCTTACCCATCCACCCAACTTGTCCCTCAAGTCACTACATAAATATACATTTATTTATTTTTTTATATATATATATAAAGGGGGAACTAGCACATAATTTCTGACTGCAAATTATGTCCCAACCTTCAGCCTGCCTTGTGTACTTTAAGTGCAGCAGGGTGGGACTTGTGTGTCATTCTCTGCAACCGTGAACACACCAGAATACTGCCCTCAGTTGACCTCGCAGCATGGTCATCATGACAAACATCATCTGACCTCTCAGGTTTTGTCACAGTACAGGAAGAACAGACAGATGAGCCAGTCTCTGTCTTTGAAATTGCTTGTAGATCAAGTGTCAGCATCATCACATGTAGAAACACAACAGGGACAATTCATGTTCATCTCAGGACTGTTCAGGAACTGGCTTCAGGATGAAGTACACTGAGGAGCAAACACAAGAGGAGATCCTGCAGTTTCTGCTGCTTCTGCTGCCATTAGCTCCTTAAGCTCACTTTCTTGTAAGTCTTCAAAAAGTCTTAACTTGGTTCTTTATGGTGTCATAACTTTAAAATGCCTACTATGTACTGCCACGCCATCGAGCCTATAAGCTAGTAACTTACATTTGTGTTTTGGGAAATTTGGAGCTTCTAAGATGCATAGACAAAAATATAGCACAAAATGAGCCCTAAAACAAGCACTGTCGTACTTGGAAGTTCAGAACATGTTCAACGTGAATGGATATACTATTAGAAGATGTACAAACGTATTAAAGTGAGCTAATAGCATCAGCATTAACCACTAGAGCAAAATGTTTTGTCACCCAGGAACAGAGATGAACAGCAAGTTTCCACATTCATGCTGATTACTCACAAGGCTTTCGAAGAGCTGGTTATGTTCTTGTAACAGGCAAATCATTACCAAAGCAATCATGGCCTCCTACCCTGGTGAAATACCAGACCATGTCACACTACAGTTCTCCCCAGAGCTCCTCTCTACAGAAAACAGCTGCAACATAAAGCACCGATAGTCAAAAAAATTATCTCTTTTCAGCCCCCTGGGAATTCAAATGAATTTCTCAGAAGCCCAAAGATAATCCTAATCTACTCTTGTAAAATCAAGATTGGCAAAAATGGAGTTAAGAGCAGCAAACATCATAACTACCAACTGGCAAATACCTGGAACTGGAAAGCAGACACAGAGGTGATGCATGTGTTCCTGTAACTACATTCCGTGGCTCTTTTGTGCCTTGTTTTCCAGTAAATAAAACAGGCAGATACTGATTCCATCCCATTTCTTCTACTAAAACTTTAAAAGATCCTGCCTTTCAAGCTGCTGGTGCACATATGCACACAGATGCAAATGCCATCTCACCTAGCAGAGCAGACTGTGTAGTAAAGAAAAATAGATACACATTTTGAAAACAGGGTTTTATTGAAACTTATCAAAAACGTCTGAAATCTAATTCAGGAAAGGCACTTCACACTTTAGTCCCTTTTCTTTTTTGCTTTGGGTTTTTCTGACAGCTGAGATAATTCACTTTCTTCATCACAATGCTTTCTTTTCTTTTTCTTTGACTTTTTATGCTCACTTTGGTAACCACTGGAGTCACTGGTAGGCAATACAAGTTCCTGTTCTTCTTGCTTGTCCTTTTTCTTTTTCTTTTTCTTCTTGTTTTTATCATTACATAATCCATTCACAGCATCAACACTTTGCTCTTTTTCGTTCTCCCTCCCAAGGTTATTCGTCTCATTTAAAGGCTCTTCTGTGACAGTATCTTCCCCACAGTTATTCAAGCCATTTTCCTGGTGGTCAAGCTTTTGAATTTCGTCCCCATTTGTACTCTCAGTGACTGTGTCAGATTTTTTGGGCCGCATGCTGTAAAGAAATACACAAAATAAACTGAATTAAGAGACACAAACATTTGCTAAATACAACAACAAATGGATAACATGATACTCTGTGTTACAGAGAATCATGAAGTTTAATACTCTCAGGGTAATTTCTATTACCTTACTAGCTTCCTTCTTACCACATAATAAATATTCTCTTTCAAATATTAGCCTAATTCTCTAAAATGCCATACAGACCATTTGGTATTTCCTCTTTTCTTGTGCTCCTTTATCCCCCAATTCATTATTATACATTGGGTAGTAAAGCTTTTTTGTTTTTTTCTCTAAGTCATTTACAAACACTCACAGCTAGTGGCCTATTCAGTCATACATGAGGCACATTGCTGATTTTACCAAGCAATTACCCTACTCTAATTAAAACAAAAGGTGATGCCAGAAAAGTTAAAAAAAAAAAAAGAAGGCAAAAACCTCCACAATAAATCCAAACCCCACCCCAGCAGGTACCTTGCAACCAAGAGCACTGGAGAAAATGTCTAAGTAGACAAATATGGGAAGAATGCACTTAAAAACCATGGAGGTTTTTATGCTCCCAGAGGCACTGAAGACAAAATTGCTAACTTGCATTGTAAAATCACTGAAATGATCCAGACCAACCTTCCAGATTAAAAAAAGTAAAAGCAAACAAAAAATGCTATGAATTTGCCACTAGGAGTCATATTATACATTTAATTAAAAACAAAACCATGTTGGAAAAAAACCATTGCTCAGTAAACGACTATTTTAAAAGAAATGTGAATGAACTCTTCTGAAGACAGGATTTCTTGCAAGGTGCCCTATAAATTTACAGAGGCCTAGGGAGGAACTTGACACATACTCTCATCTTTGAAATTCTCATGTTTCAGCAAGTATTTAAGTCATCCACATCTATCTGTCATTATACAATACATAAGCACTTGTTTGTGTGTAAATGTCAATGTAACCACTGTGTTCAGGACCCCTGGGCTGTTTGCACTTGAAAATCCTACGCACAAAGCTACTCCTAAGATGCCTGGATGTGCTGTTTTGAGCATGTATTATATATGCAATCAACAGTTCATAGGTCAACACACTCACATTTTTAAAGCTCAAGAAATACCTAGTCTTACTTTTCCCAGAGAAAACTTCCATGGGAGTCCTAAACAGTGGAAACTTTAGTTTAAGGCAACATATATATGTACATATATATATAACTATATATAGAGAGAGATTTGTGTAAAAATAAGAAAGCTTTAAGATTAAGATGTAATAGAAATCATTTAGCTTGTAAAAAACTTATTATATCAGTTAAAAATATTCTCTATTTAGGGCATCATACCTGCTTTTAGTGAGCCCTCCTCGAATGAAGAACACCCCAGCTGCATCAGAATCCAAGTGCAACACTTGAAATTTCAGTTCATCCCCTATTTTTAACCCCAGCTCTTGCCACTGTACAATGGACATTTGTTCAGGCTTAGGGATAGAGGCATTGAAGCATCCATGTATCAGGCAACCAATATGACTAGGGGCCACTTTATTAATTACACCCTAAAAAAGAAAAATAATGTCATGCAAGTCTATAGCAAAAATCAGCCCTTTCAATGCACACCCTTTAAATATTTAGTTTCCTATATGAAAAATTTTCAGTAAGAGTTGATGTACAAGTTATGAAGTCACTTTATCTATCACATGCAAGTAAGTCTCCTTCACTAAAATCAAAGCTATTCCTGTAAACTCTTCACACAATTCCTCTAAAAATAGAACTGAACTGCAAGGTAAGAAGCCAAAATACAGGATTTAGCTACACTGAGTACCTGAATAGAGTAGGTAATTCTTTCCTTACACTACAGTGATCAAATTTGCTTTAAAGCAATTTTAAGTCTGATTTATTGCCCAAAATGGCCTTCGAGCTGGCACAGCTCTACTTAGCAGCTGAAGATAGGGAAGACACATAAAAAAGCTTTCAAATACTCCATTCAATGCATTTCTGACACATCTGCACGCGAAACCATATCCACCTTTGTTTTAACTGCAGAATGAGTGACACTGAAAATCTTTCTGTTCTTTTCCTAAGAAGATGGCACACTCATCCTCAAACACAATTACAAAGACACCAGCTATGCTGCAAAAGGTACGGCACAACAATAAATGCAAGCCAGCTCTCAACATACTTTACCCAGAAGTGCTGACCAAGGGTACTGACAAGCTTAAAGCTGTTCTGTGAGCCATACGCCTCCTTTACTGAAAGGCAGGCTCCAACTCGATGAACTGCTCTTGTGCTTGAAGGAATTGAACTCAAGAGAGCATCCTAAACACTCCTGTCACTGTAGCAAATGCACCTGTTTGAAGATTATCTGCTCTTCAGAAAGAAGAACCAGTATGATATACGCAGTTACGCTACTCTACTAAATATGTAATACTTACGACACAATGTTCTACTAATATATAATTGTACATAAACTCAACAAAGCTAGGGACGGACAACAGAGACAAATTACAGTAAAAACTACTAGTACAAACTGCTAATAAATCGCTATGAAGTACGCATAAATGAATAAGCTAATATGAACTAAAATATATCTCCACCTAAGCCCGGATCACTTCACATTGGAAATAAGCCAAGCTTTGACCTCTTAACAAAAAAGCCCGCCCCGCGAGACGCCAAGGCGTTCACACACCACCAGCTTCTTCCCTTTCTTGGGGCTGAAGATGATGAAGTCCGCCTCGATGTTCAGGTGGATGAATCCCTGGTCGTCGTAGATGTCGCCGAGCTCCCCCACCACTTTGATGTTGTCGTAAGCCACCGGCACGCCCTGCAGGCTGGAAGGACAAGGAGGAGGGGAGGGGGGCACCGTTAGCTGCTAG
>VZRQ01004619.1:235-66081 GCA_013397975.1 Machaerirhynchus nigripectus
CCCAGTCCTTATCTCCTCGCTCATTAAGTGTTTTTTTTTTTTTTTCTTTTCCCTCCTCTGCCCAGCTGTGGCAGGGGAGGGTGAGCAAGTGTCTCTTGCGGGTGCCTGGCGTTGGGCCCGTGTCAAAGCACAACAGAGATGTAAGAGGCAGCTGATACTGTCATGCCCATAGTAGTCAAGATGTTTTTGTAAGGTGTCTTTCTGACCGTTTCTGCCCATTTTCATGTGGGAGTTGCAGAGAATAGTAAGCATAGAAAACTTCCAATAAAGTATGACAATTCAGTCACATATTGAAAAAAAACATTTTGATTTCACTTTACCTCCACAAAAGCAGGATGAGGATTTCACTGGAGTTCATTTTATGGTGGGAGATAAGTCATGCACTGAAGAATTCATAATCTAGAGTCTTCATAAATTAGAAATTCTACTATACTAGGTACCTAGTATATTAAGACCAACAATCTTTTTTAAAATCCTTCACTGTGGAGATAATGAAGTAAAAACCTTATGAAACTAGTGGATGAGTCACTACTGGGAAGTGAAGTGACTTCTATTCAAACAGACTTCCTCAGGCATTTTCCTTTCATGAAATGTCAGTATTTCTCAGTTCACATATGGTGTTAAATTAAGCTTAGCTGTTTGTGTCTGCCTGGTTTGACTTTTTGACTTGCTCCCTTTTCCATCAGATGCGGTGGTTTTGCCCCAAAATGCTTAGATATTTCATAATATGTGCGTGATAGTTAGAGTAGTTTTATAACATCTTACTTTAAAAATCACTTTCCCCTTTGATTTGATGGGTTGTGCTGAACTTTCTAAACTCACTAAGAAAAATAAAGTGTAAAATAGGAAGATTTTACTATATTGCTGTTAGGTTAGGACAATACTAACTTAATAAAATCATTTATTGAAGACTCTGCCCATGGTTTGGATCAATAGGATCATTCACACATTTATTTCTAATTCTTGTAATCTAGAATTTAAATTATAAAACACTTTAACATATAGAGAATTTGAAAAAATAATAATAGCATATTTAATTATATTTGAAATATTATTTCATTTTCTGATTAAAAATATGCTAAAAATATATACTGAAAATACGTAGAGCTGTAATAGTCATCACTAATTAAAAAAAATTTCTTATGAATTTCAGACAGTGAATAATAGTTGTAAAAGCTGTGTGTTTGAGAAGCTAGCTACTTCCTCCACCAGTTCCCTCAAAACCCACAGATGCAGCTTGCCAGGTCCCATGAGCTTGTACACTTTCAGGCTCATGGCCTCAAATCTGATTTTCTCTCACAGTGGATGATTCTTCAATCACCCTGTCCCTGCCTTTGCCTTCTGTGACTTGGGTGGTGCGGCTGGAACAATTGTCAGTGAACAGTGAAGCAAAAAAGTAATTCAGTACCTGAGCCTTCTCCATACCCTGGGTAACCAGGACTCTCGTTTCTTTCCAGAGAGGGCCTACCTTTCCTACAGCCTTCCTTTTATCACTGACACCTATAGAAGCTTTCTTTGTTGCCCTTGACCTCCATGGCCAGGTTTAATTCCATCACGGTTTTAGTTTTTCTGTCTACTTGGAAAATCTCTTTGTATTCCTCCAGGCTGCTTGTACTTGCTTCCAATCTCTGTAGGTTTCCTTTCTGTGCTAAGCTTTTCCAGGAGCTGCATCTTCAGCCATGCAGCCATCTTGGCATTTTTGCCCAGCTTCTCTTTGATGGGATGCATCACTCCTGACTTCATAGGTGATCCTTGAATATTAACCAGTTTTTTTGGGCCACTGTTCCCTCCAGGACTCTGTCCCATGGTACACTACCAAACAGAAGAGCCCAAATTCTGCTCTTCTGAAACCCACAGTGTGCTTGCTGTGTGCTCTCCTCACTTCCCTAAGGATCTTGAACACCAGCATTTTGTGGTCACCACAGCCAAAGTTATCCTTGAGCTTCACATTCTGCACCAGCCCCTCCATGCTGGTGAGAACCAGGTCTGGCATACCACCTCTACTTTTTGGCTCCTCTATCACTTGGAGAAGGAAGTTCTCATCACAGCATTCCAGGAACCTCCTGAAGTCCTTATGCCCTGCTTTGTTGTCCCTTTAACAGATACCAGTGTGCTTGAGATCCCCTGCGAGTACCAGGGCTTGGGAACATGAGGCTACTCTGATCTGTCTATAGAGGGCCTCATCCACATGGTCAGGCGGCCAGTAGCAGACTTCTACTATAACGTCGCCTGTCCCTTCCCTCATTTTAATCCTGATTCATAAGCTCTAGGACAGCTATTTTTTAATTTCAGAATGTTGAGGGTAGTCCTATGGCTCTGAAATAACTCAGCATATTTGTTAACTTTCTTGAAAATAATTTTTACAAAACTAGGAAAGACAGTTATTTATGGTTCATAAGATACCTTTCCATAAGATATAGTACTAAGCAAGAATAGATAAGGTCACCACACTTGCAAGACCAACTACTCATGACAATATTGAGAAAATAGTAGCTACAAATGCATAGGCAAGATAGAATCTGATCCAAAATGCTAAGGGAATGTTTGCTGGTTACTTTTTGTGTTGCTAGGAGAATTGAGCTGCTGCGCCAAAAACAGAGGAAGAGATTGGCTTGTGGTCCCTTGGATGCTGCCTGTCAGTATGACAGGTGTTCCCTCACTGGGCATTATCTCTAACAGTGTTGCAAGGAGTACTTCAGTTTAGATAAAGAAAGTACAGTTGTTTTATTCACAGGATCATCTTTTAGGATTTAGGAAGTGTCCTCAAACCAAAGAGTTGATAGGTATACACCTGTCCAAGACTTCAACAGTGATTACAGGGTGTACACTTACAAAGTTGGAAGTGTACAAAAAGCTAATCTAGCAATTGTAGATGAAGATTTTATTCTTTAAATCCTAGAAATATAGAGAATTTTACAATATATGTTCACTACTGCTTTGAGCTCTTGGTTCATGGGTCAGAATGCTTACTTAGCCCAACGAGTAGAGGTGAACCGTTAATATGTAGAAGGTCAAGGTTGTAGTGCAGAAGAACCTCAGTAAGATGGAGGACTGAATCAACAGGCTCCTTGTGGATTTGGCAGATGTGAAAATCTTGCATCTGAGACAGAACAACTCTCTGCAGTAATGCAGGCTGCAGACTGGCTAGAAAGCAGCTGTTCAGAAAAGGACCTATGAGTCCTGGCAGACTAGAAACTGAAAAAGTCAGCTATGCGTGCTTAAGATAATTGCCTACTGGGCTGTGTTAACAAGAGCATAAACAACAGCTGAAGTGAAATGCTTATTTCCTTCTAGTCAGCATTTATGAGGTCAAATCTGAAGCACTGTCCAGTTTTGTGGCTCCCAGTAGAAAACACGTGAACAAACTGCAGTCCAGTGGAGTGCTATTAAGTTTGTTAGGATCACATGTAATATAAGAAGCTGAAGGAGCTGATTTTATTTATCCTGCAGGGATAATTAAAGGAGAACAAACTAATTACAGTGGTCCAAAAAAGCTGGAACCAGGCTCTTAAGTGCGTGGCAAAAGGGCAAGGGACAATGGTAACAGGCTGCAGCAAGGGAAATTCTGATTGAAGGAAAAAGCACTTCACAGTGATGGTGATGCAGTACTGCAATGGGTTGTCCAAAGAGGTTGGAGAACATTCATCTTAGAGATTTTCAAAACTGCAGTGGATATGACCGTAAGCAACCTGATCTAACTTTCAAATCAGCGCTGCTTTGAGCATAAGGTCAAACTAGATGATCAGCGGAGAGACCTTCCAACATAAATGTAATTCTGTGGTAAACATAAAAAGTGGCACATTCATCATCTCCCTTACAAACTGTTCTGCAGTTTTCAGTTAGATACACTAATGGAAGCGTATGTAGAAAATGTACATGCATGTACTCTCTTTTAGACATTGCTCTTGATTACTTTTGGCATTAAACATCCCACCTGGATCTTGAACAAAAAGTATGCCTTTTTTTCTTTCTTCTTTTTTTTTAGCTAACAAAAAAAAAATCATTTTAGTTCCCTTAGAAATAAATATAAAAAATTGGATAGTATTGGATTTTAAAAAAAGCTGTTAGGATCCTCTACTAACAAGAATAATATTTGTATGTATTTAGATGTACCTTAGAAAGATGGTTGGTACTTCTACTGCACTGTATAACTTGTAATAACCAAAATGCACATAGAGATGAACTGCAGTGAGTAATTAGTGCTGGTACTAGTCAAACATAATATAAATGTTACTCTGTTTTCTACCTCCTTAAGTTGACCTTACCAGTTATTACACAAATGTATTTCTCACTTAACATTTCATTAAGAACACATACAATAATAGAAAGCAGAGTTATGTTGTAGAAAAGAATTAGGTTGATGGACTTTCACTGCTTAAGGGCAGAGGCTATGATGGAAAGAGAGGTAGGAAAGAAACCTTCACAAAAATGTATCCAACTAAAAGGAGACAGCTTTGACTAAGTGAGTAAAGAAGTATGTTTTACAGGCACTAAACCTCATTTGTCTTGAGGAATGTAAAGCATTTCAGAGATACAGATTCTGATTGAATAGACACCATTAGAAAATAAACCATGTGTAATGAATAGATTCAATGGAATCTGGCAGATTGCTAGGTACCACATACTGAAAATGAGTTTTCAAACAAATGAAACCAGACAAATTCCAGCTATCAATTTAATTCTTGGTGTGTCTGCATGGCAGATACCATTAGCTCCATATAGGATGTTGGTCCTCAAAACATTTAATTTCTTTTAGCTTCAGAATATTAATTTGTATCTACAACCTGTAGAGAGGAAATGCAATAAAGTTCTGTATGCAATTCAACACTGGCATCATAGAAATATTTTCTATGGACTTTTATCTGTGTGGTTTTTCACTCTCACATCACCTTAGATCTTAAAATATTGGTGTCACATACAATTCTCAAAAGACTTAAATGAACTGAAATGGAAAAGATTCTGACCTGAAAATGATGGTAGTCCAATAGTCTTTTACAATAGACTGGTTAACCAGATTAGTAGGAGGAAAAGCCCCAAAACAGTAGGGATACAGGTAAAAGCGAAGAAAGTAATATATCACCTTTCTCAAAGTCTCCCTAAATACCAACTTGAACACTTTTTCTGACATTTTCCTGTGTTACATTTCTAACTGTTAATGTGTAGCCTCAGTGTCCAAGTACCGTCACAGCTGAGCATCCTGATGTAACTCCAGTCAAAGTGGGCTTGTTTCTGAAATACTGAATGCGTATCATACTGTATCTAAGCATTAAAAGGAAATTCCAAACAGATACAGAACAATGTAAAATGATAATGGGCTTAAAGCCTATTTAATGACTGATGCTCAGGAGGAGATGAAGATTTGTTTGTATTTTATTAGTTACTTAAAATAAATAGAGTATTTAAAATGTCTTGAAATTGCAGCCATTTTAGATTCCTTTTCAATAGTTTAAAACGTTATGTACCTTAAAAGAGAAAATAATCTTTCCACAAAGTTTAACCTAGATATTAGAGTATATTAATAGAAGAGGCATGAGAAATTATAGAAAGAAACAGTCCTTCCTGTAGAAGTGCAGCCAATGTTTTTTTTAAATGGTATTCTCTGCTTTTTGTGACTGTACAGGTGTTATTTATTGTTCAATTGCTAAATTACCACAATTATTTGTCTATTATTTGTCCAAAGGCATTTATCAAGACTCCAGTTACTATTTATATGTCATGGAATGAAAATTTAACCATTACACAAAAATCATCCAAAATTAAATTAGAGTTTGCTTTCTTTTATCTTCTTTTATCTTATTTGCTGTCTGACTAGAAGGTCTACCTATACTCTGCTCTTCTTCGCCAATGAACATTTTTTTTCAACCTCTTAATGGAGTATTTCTTATTACCTAAGAAATACTGCCAGGTTAACATCCTTGCTTGATGTGAACAACTTGGAAAGACTAGTAGATAGATTTGTTACTTCAGGGGTAGATTATCACACATTTCATATCTTGGCATTTCTGGTCTATAGCTCATCTAAAAGGCAGCAGCTTAAATCTTTGTCATAGCCATCTGTTATATGCAACACTTGAGTTGCAACATACAAAATTTTGTTTCTATTAATTTTTTTTATTATATGGATTATTTATAATTGCCTATTGCGACTCTACCACTACTGCATCTTTTTGTATTTCAGTGACATCCATATTAGGATGACATTAAATATTTTCTGCCTCTGCTCTCATGGAAATCACAGGATTACTCTATAGATGTCATAACTTTCTGCCTGATCATGATTTTAAATTCCATCAAAGAGGTCTAGGCTTTACCACAGCTTGTAAGTGATGCAAGCATTGCAGAATTTATTAGTACCGTTTTGTTACAAGAACTTCTATATCTTTTGGGGGAGACATAAATATATCTAGGGATATTTTTGTTTGGGAATTGTGACATCCCTCCTTTGGAGCTATCAACTGTGGAAGAAGCAGTACATATTCAGAAGTACCTTTGAGATGCTGCATAGAATGGTAATATTATATGAATTCTTCAGACTGGTTATTGTCTTATGTAGATTTCAAAACACAGAAGGGAGTTTGAATTTGTACCAAGATCAGTTGAATTTACGGAGCTAATCCATCATACTTTCTAACTGACAGTTTAACACAGAGAAAAATATTTACAAATTCATGGACTGTTAATAGTCTTCACTGAACTGTAGCAATACCATATATGCTCTATGGTATATTAAATTTGCATTATTTAGTATTTTCATTCTCTTTATTCCTTTACAAGCAATGCAATAAAATGCTAATTAAAACTCTCATTTGCCACCATTTGAGGAAACTCAAGATTTGTCATCAGTTTCAATGATTAATTAACTTCTGTATATACTTAGGTAAGTTGTGCCTCCCGCCATACTAATCATCGGTACAGATACGCCCTTTCAGTCCTGGGTTGCATTGGTGCGAATGTGTAGAAGCCACTTCAAAAAAGAAACAACTAACTTTTCTAAAATTGAAGCAAGAGTCCTAGAAATAGTAGCTAGGTGATATTTTTATAAACCAACTAGAGGAACATTTGAGGATTTGAGGTTGAATGACCCTTTAAATCTGGTTATAAAACAGACACAGTGCTCAAATCAGTCTTTGTATGTATTCTGAGTTTGGACTTGTTACCCTGGGGACAGGAATGTGGACTGGGACAGGGTTATGATGTTTATCTGAGGTTTTTACTGATATTTTACTTCTTTTATTTCTCCTGAGACTCTCTTTGGTACATGTCCAGGTTTATCATCCTCTACTGTTCATTAGTTTCTGTATTAAGAAAAGAAAATATTAACTAAACAGAAATATAATATAGCTGCAGTGAGAAGCAAGCTAAGCAGTATATAAAGAATGGCTCTCAGAGGGGATATTAAGGGCAGAGTAGAGATTGGTTTATATTTCTTCAGAATCTGTTTGGCTCCATGCTGCTCCATTTTAAGATTTATGTTTTCTCTGGGGAAGTCATAACACTTGCAGTGTGTACATATGTGCTCTATAAAATACTTTTCAAACTATATATCGATCAATTAGTCAATTAATGTTAAAAATATATATACAAAAATGCTGTTATTTTACAATATTCATGACTTGGAAAATTTAGTTCAAAAAGTTTTGAAGTTCTTTCACATTACACAAATAAAACAATTGCAAAAAACACTGGTAGGGTTTTTTTACAACTCAGAACCCAAGCATGTGTGTTTTAATATAAAATTCATTTGGCATTTTGTTTTTAATTATCTATAGAAACTGAGAGAGTCTTATGATTGTTCATTCACTTCCTCATTCTGGGGGGATAGGAAGGAAAGTGATCAGCAAGGAAACAAGATATTGAAGAAAAGCAGTAAAGCAAACCAAAACTGTGGTGTGAACACTTCTACATATGCTTCCACTCTAAATTACAGATCCTACCAACTAATACCTTTTGTAATTAAAGTTAAAGCTGATAAAAAGAAAATGTTAAGATCTTATATATATTAATTTGAAGAGAAGTTATTCCTTTAGAACCAAAGTTATGGTTTAGTCAAATTAGCAATTCCTGGAAATAGCTCAAGAAGTCATCATATGGATTGTATGAATTACTGATCTACTGATTAGTAGATCCCATAGGAAGAAATAAATCTGTGGATTATCTAGACCACATTGTAAGTATTCTTTCTTCTAATATGTCCAACATGGTTTGCATTTTGGATTTGTACTGTACACTAATCTTCATACAGTGTCTCCCATCTCAGAATATTTTGATTTCCATCATTTTATGTATGTAGTGTGAAATGCTGAAATTTAATAATGCACAATGAAGTTTTATCCTTTTTTATGTCTTCTTGAGAAACAGGGTAAAATTTTAAAATACGTGATTTATTTTTCTTTTTTACAAAAAAAAATCACAAATGATTTACTAATAAGTTCAAATTTCACACATCAGTAACACAAAATTTAAGGAAGTTCTCTTTAATGATCAGAATCCAAACGAATATGCTTTAAAATCTACTTTAAAGTATTTTTATAAGTTTTAAAAAATCAATTTTTCAGCTCCTTAATTATAAGGGAAAGCCTGTTTTCAGAGTATCATTGACCACTGATTGTCCTTCAAGAGAAATCTGCACAGGAGGCACCACAGAGATGTAGGTTTAGGTTTAGATTGCTCCCTAAAATCTGCAAATGTTCAGTTATTCACTGAAGACCCAAGATAATATTTTTTTTTAAATTTTGGAAACGGGGCAGTGAAATCTTAACTACAAGTGTGGAGTGGTTCCTAAAGAGCAATTCTGATTAAAAAGTGACACTGAGATCAGGAGCATAAAATCCCGTTGCCAATAATAGCACCATAAATGAGATGGGAGAGTCAGCAGGTGATGGATGCAAACAGAATAAATTTGTCACACAGGAAAATGTGCCATCATCACACTTATTATGTTATGCTCTTGTTAAACTAAAATTAGCATGAACATTAAAAAAGGAAAAAAATTACTTGGCTATTCCTTACTAAGTAATTCTTTAAGGTGTGGCAATCCTTTATGTAGAAAGTACTTCTGAAATGCAGTCACCTCTATGTGAACTCAGAAATATATCTTTAGATATATCTAATATATATATTTGTAATATATATTTTTCTAATATATTCTTTCTAGTATACCTTGAGAAAGAACTGCTGAAGTCTGCATTTAGGAAAGAAGATATGATGTAATGGCTAATCCAGAAGATTTAAGTAAACAGGGTTTTTTACTGTTATGATAATTAATTAAAAAAGAGGAAATTTTTTATTTGACAAGCTTGAGAATTTTTTCAGAGGAGAAACCAACCTTAAGTATAAAATATAGTCTAATTCAAGAACCAATGTGCACAGAATATTTTCTCAGGACTCAATCATGAGGAGCCAAAGCTATTTCTTTAGAAATGAAAAACTCTATGTTTTATTTTCTTTGTGTCATGGGCAAAATGCTTTATTGTTTATATGTAAGTACTTAGATACTGATTTACTGGTAATGCCATTGATGCAACAACCATTTCCCATTACCAGGTTTTGTGCGTGGGGACTAGCCTATGCTTAAGCATGATGTGATGATCAGAAGGTTATGACCAGAGTGAAGGTTTGTCCATACAGGCAAAACACAACCATAGCTATTATTACTTAGTCATAGTAATAGAATAAGAAATTGCAGTTTTTGTTTGTTTGTTTCTTTGCTGTTTGTTTTAGATTTCATAGTGCTTTAGAATGGAATTTATTTTACTGTGAAAAAAAATAATTTGTCTCATGTCAAGATGAAAGTCTTTTGTGGAGAATTAGGCTCCATTTGAATCAAAGCATAATGTACTTTGACATGAATAAAGTCTGTACCTGTAATCCTGAACTCAATTAAGTTAAGCCGCCACAGACAAAAGATTTTACTCAGCTTTCAACTAATAACAATTCTTGTGAAATTGATTTACCAGCATCTCTAACCCATTTCTAGACAGCAGATACTGTCTAGATATGAACAGAGATACCATACTACCCTCTACATTCAGAGTTACCTTTGTCTTTCAAAACTGGTTTGATTCTACCCTAATTCTAATGAATAAAACCAAACAATCATGCAAACAAAAGCCCAGGTAACACTGGCAAAAAACAGCAGGCAGAGAAAATCTGATAAAAAATTTTTCAGGAAATGTTATTTATTAAGAAATACTAGCAAGATACAGACTTGCATGAACCATTAAACACTAGGAATTATATATTTAATTTAAAAATTGTTTCCTTTTCATCTGAGTACAACAGTAAAGTTAGTTAAAGGGGCAATGTCAGCTGCAAAATCAGATTTTTTTTTAGGAGTTTTTTGTGGTTTGTTATCAGTGGTAATAATCACTTAGTTGAACTGAAAGTTAAGTCTAAGTAAACCATGGCAGGTTTTTCAACTTTAATGGAGAGATAGAGGCGTTTGTGGAAGATGAAAGTATATCTACCTCAGATATATGCAGTGAATGTACACTTCTCGCACTTAGGATTCATCTTACTTAAAGGTGACCATAAGGAAGTTATATAACTAGAGTAGACTAATCATTAAGATCTCCTCAACAGAGGAAAGAGATAAATACTTAGCACTTAGTTCTATATGAAGACAGGTTTAAGGTAGGTTCAACTAATGGCTCAACTTCCAGAACTGCCTCTGTGTCTTTACTGCCTAGAGAGAGATTCCAGATGTGAAGCTAAGACTAGACAGTCAACATTAAGTTATGTGAGAGAAAGGTCTCACCAGACACTCCTTTAGACACCCTTGTCAGAATTTGACCTCGACTGATGGTTCTCCATATAGATATGTATAAGCAGTACATATATTTTTATATAGTAAAATCTGTATATTTGTGAGATGTTGAGTTCAGATCATCAATAAAATGCTAAAGGCGTTAATCTTTTTATTATTTTCATCTCTTTCTCAGCTGCCTATCTCCCCAGCCTATGCCAACAAATTTGTTGAATTAAATCAGTGACAAACTCAATGACAATTCTCATTGCCCATCTTCTTCCTGGCAGGAGAGGTGTTTAATCCATTGACTTGCTGACAGCTTTCAGGGAAAAATGTGGAACTTTATCTCTAACAATAAGATTTTACTCCCCTTCAAAAGTCCTGTCAAAGTTCCTATTTCAAACTTTCTTTCAAAATTCAAAGGTGAGCTTTAGACATCTTTTGAAACAATTCCTAAAAAGGATAAATGTAATCTTTTTTCCTACACTATTGTGTCAAGAAAAAGAAGAAAGGAGTTTTCCTGAGGAATGTTGATTTTGTTTTCTGTCTTCATTATCTTTAATGCCGAAGAATTGCTGAGTGACTGAATAGGAATGAGGATCAGATCTGGGCAAAAGACCATCCTCAGGAGATGTTTCTTCCGAGAAGTTCCAAATTCAGTTGCATTAAGGATGAGGGGTTTATTAGCATGCAGTTGTATTACAAGAATGTATTCAGACATGAATCAGAGCTGTGTTCAGCAAAATATAAATAATGCAAAAAACCATCTACATCTTTTACTTAAAAATTACCCATTTTCTATCCTGTGGAACTCATGAAAGACTCAGAACAAAGAGAAGAAACAGAGACAGAGGTGATGGATAGAGAAATCTAATTAGAATAAAATTTTCACTAAACAAGAACACAACTACTTTGCAGTTTATTTAGTTGGAATCAGCTCGTCAGAAGAAGAGTAGTAGTTCACTAGAAAAAAAGTTATTAAAGGACAAAACTAGTCGATTTACTGATGTAATTAGAAGTAAAATGTCAACAACATAGGACAAGTTCATTCCCTCTCATAGATACCATGTTATGATTTCATTATTGGATTTAAGTGCTCAGTCTCTCTTTAAGGGAAATTGCTTTAACTGACATTGTATTAGCTAAAATTATATGGAAAACTATCTTTTTGGTGCCCTTGCTTGTAATTTTTTTGTTTATATTTTAAAAACTTCCTAGATGTTACTGCTGAGAGCTGTCAGAATGCAAGAGAAAAGCAATGAATGAGCTTGCAAAGTTACTGCTAAAAATGCTCACTGTGCTAATATTACACAGTACCCAGTGGTCCTGTCCTCTATCAGAAGTTCTATCAAAAGTCACTTTGTGAGAAAACATCATGAAAGACATTTTTTTCACTGAGATTCTCACTGTATTAGCTGATTGGAGAAGTAGCAGCAGTAGGTAGTAGTTTACAGTAGGACTTAAAGATCAATAACTGCTTTAAAAGATGCTGCTTTGATCTGTGAAAAATGGATCCATCACAATTACCCCAAGAAGTACCCTTACTTTTTCCTATATGCTTATGTGCCCAGAAGAAGAGTAATATGCTCGTACATTTATGACTGCCTACACTAACTCGAATTGTGGGTCTTAAAACTGAAGAACAATTCTGTTGTATATGAACTGAACCTCAAAATTTTATAACTTCTCCATAGCTGGAGATTAGTCAGATTTTAATAGACAGTGGAAACGCCATAGAAAAGTTTAAAGGCCTATCTAATAAGACAATTAGCAATGTTAGACCTCAGAATATTCTTGTCAAAGTAAGAGTTAACATTATGTACTAGTTTGAAAGCAAACTAGCGAGAGACTACAAGTCAGGAATACAATTTAATAGGAAAAATAGAATAAATGCAATAGTACAAAAAACAACCCACTGACAGTGTCAGAGTACAAACCTGACCCCTTGACGGTCAGGTTGATATCAGTCCAATTAAATGGTGGCTGCAGTCCTCCGGGAATGATGGCTCTGTTAAAGGGTCTGATTTTCCTCTGGGAATCCAGTGGAAAAGGCTACTTGTGCGGTTCCAAACCCCAGATTATATCCACATGGGAATGCTTGGCTCCTTCCCCCTGGGTGGAGCATCTCACAATGGGGGTGATGTAATTCTATGAGTCATGGGGTGGGTCCTTGATTGCCCATTAAACAGAAATAGCTCCCGGAGGGAGTTATCAAGGATGAGTCATGGTAGGTGATAACGAGCACAGCCCCACCTGTTTTAACAGGGGGTGATGATAATAGAATACATACTTTTGGCTGCATCTTATATTGTAACCTAGGGCACATTAGCACTCAGGAATTTCTCAGTGAAGCCCTACTCTCTCTTTAAAATGGTTACACTGCTTGAAGGTCCCTCTAAAATAATCTGAAGAATTAGAAATTCACACTGAGTTGTGCAATATGCCCAAGATAAGATTTGGTTTTTCGGTAAGGCAAGAAGGTGCTGCTTGTGAGGATTTCACCATGGATGTGAAATACTATTTGTGCTGACTGTGTAAGCCCCAGTATAACAAAGAAACAGAAACATAGGGCAATGTGGGCAACAGAGTACTCAGTCTTAAGCTAAACAATCAAGAATTCTTTTAGTTTTGGCAAACTAATAATAACTAGTTTTATTTTTCACATATTGAATATTTTAATAAAGCAGTTAAAAAAGAATATTTTAGTATTTCACATCCTTTCAAACCCATCTCCCTAGTTTTCATCTGGACTCATACAAAGAACACAAACACACAGAGCATCAGTTTTTAATAACAATAAACAGAATAATAGATAAGCAGTCACACAAAACTATGGTGTTAGTCTGTTTCAAGATCTGTTGACATAAATCATTAGCACTTTGTTTTTTAAGTTTGGCTTATTTGTTTATTTCTTTAATATTTTAGATTTCTAAAATCTACATATAACATTCAAATAACTACAAAAATATAGACTGGTTCTCCTTTCTTTTTAATCCTTGGTGGTTTTCAGCCTTCTTACTTTCTCATAACACTCTTAACACCACTCATAAGACCATCTTCCTCTTGAGAACAATACCCTTTTGTTAAGAATTGGTTATGGCCTAAGGGGACAAGCACTTCTGCAGATAACAGTGGACACTGACTTTTTTTATCTGCTTACTCCAAGGCAACTCTGACTTCTCCTTTGTTTCCTCACTTATGCATTCCATCATCAATTTAATAAAAAATTTGGGAGTGAGTGTTGCAACTATTGGTTCTAATCTTCCCTTTTCTTCTTCTTTTAGTGGCTGGGTGTCCAAGACTCCAAGGATCAACTTGGATGAGACACAGATGCCCACCCTTGATTCACACAGGAAGAGCTGTGAGAAAATCTGTAGAGATATAAGAAAGGTAAGATTACAGAGCTGGGATTGTTAAAATGGTATTCTTTGGTGCAGAAGGATTCAGGAGAGAAAATACCTGCACAGAAGGTTATAAAATGTTAAAGAAAGGAAGGGTAGTTGAGTTAGCGCAGAAGTGATGACTGGGGTCAAGTTACCGGTGTTAACAGAGATAGTAGATGATGCCAGCTGGGCAATATTGAAGTACTGGTCTGGGGTTTGCAAAGGCTGATGCTTCTTCTCTCAAATGATGCCAGCCAGGGCAGCAAAGACCGCTTGGATACCTTAGCAGGGTGAAAATTTCATTAATCCCAAATCCAACAGTTTCCTAAAGACTGGAATATTTTTTTTGGAAGAGAAATGCACATTTGTGTTTTTCTGATCTTTACATGTGCTTTTTTCACCCAAGATTTCAGAAGTGTTAAATGCAAAAAATTGCAACAGCTGCCAGTGAATACAACAGATTATGCATAGTTATCCAACTATAAATATTATGCCACTGAAATAGAGCTAAAAGGTTCTAAAAATATGGAAACTTTACTAGAAACTAAGAAAACAGAAGAAGAATCTCCAATTACTATGCTTAGGAGGTTGCTGGTTCTGAGCTTATCCTAGGGCATTCTTTTTGGGTTCATTTGCTTTGCTGATCCACCACAGTCTTTCATTTAACTAGATACCCTTCCTTGTGTAATCACTAGGTTTTTCTGTCACATCTCTTTCTATATTAAATACTAGGTATATAGGTAGCTTTACAGGGTTTCAGAAGGGGTCTAAAAATCCTAAATATCGCTTTACAGGATCAGGCCAGATCTAGAGGCATATATAGAAACTATTACAGGTTCGACTTTCAAACCTGAAAGTCTTCAGCTGTTCCTATGGTAACCAATTAGATCACTGGGTTGAGTGGTACAGCTTGTTCTGAAAAGGGTAAGTTTCAAAAACAGGGACTTCATACCAGTTTAAATACTGAAATTGACTGCTATCACAAACAGTGGGCAAGTACTCTTTGTTGTAAAAAAGTTACTCTTTGTTTCCTCTGCTTCCTCTTTTGAGTTTGTTTTTTCTCTCTTTAGAGTTGTTGTGACTTTGTGTGATTTGATCAAGCAGTCATGTGTAAACTTTTGAACGGGATTGGTCAGCTTTTGATCTGCATATATAAAACTCCACAGATTAATTATATGGATTGCATTAGGTGAGTCTTTCAACAATTCTAAACCTGATGGAAACAGTTTTAATAAGAAACACCTTTGCATATAGACTAAATATATACTAAATTTAGTCTTATCATTCAGCTACACTATTGCAGCTTTTGTCTCCACCATTAATTAATGAACTACTGCAAAATACTTCTCCACTGCAAACCTATGCAAATCCATAAATAAAGGTAAGAGGGTTATTTTTGAGAAAGCAATCTATTTAAAACAGTAAAAGTACCTTTTAATACATAATTTATGATTAAAAAAAACTATTAATAATTAAAATATGATATTGTAGAAGGATCAGAAGATAAATTTGTATTTTAAATACAGAAGTTTCTTTCTGTGTGTCTGCAATTAAACAGTCAGGCTTGTTCTCTGTGTGTGTATGTGAGAGAGACAACATTCTCATCCATGTGGTACAATCTTAAATGGCCCATATTTATCAAGTGATCAGAACTCTTAAATCACACAGTACAACAGCAAAGCACAAGAATAACTCAGTTATACTGAACAGTGGTTTTTACTTTTTGCATATGATCTCACGTTTCTCTGTTCTAGTAATACACTTGAAGATGAGTATTCTAAGAAAGACCACATAATTGCTCCCTCAACTTCCCTTTGTGCTGAGTGGCCTCACCAGCTGTACCTATGGCTAGTAATTTTAGATGAAACCCAAAGATTAATTTGGAATAACACACAAAGCTGCCCTGAATGCTTCTCCTTAAATATCTGATGAGCTCAGGTGGCTAGCAGACAGATACAGAGTTCAGGGAAAATCAGTTGTCAGAGATATAATGCATCTCTGCTAGGGAGATACTCAGTTCAGTTAAGAATTAAGAGGAAATGAGTTAAAAAAATAGATTTTAAGAATATAGTCCATGTGATCACTTCTATAATTTAATTGGCTTTACTGCTCTCTCTGCACCATGGTTTTGATAATGTGAAATGAGCAGGGCTACACAGGTGTGAAACTGGGTTGAGATAATAGAATCATTTGCCCAGAGCCCTTGTGTTTTTATGGTTTCTTAAAAGGCAGGACAGAAAAAAATTAGGAAGTTGTACTATATGGGAAAATGTTCTGCTGTTTCTAAGTAGTGACCTTGTAGACAGCTTCAGCACTTCTGTAAGAAATTCTGTTTAATGATTTTATACATTTTTTTAAATTTCATCATTAGAGTTTTAAAAATCCCTAAGCATTGTATATATGCTAACTCAATCTAGGAAAAGAAAACAAAAGTAGGAAATTAGAAAACAAACTTTTTCCGTCTATAAGGAATCTGACAACTGATAAAAGCATATGCATATGAATATGTAAAAAAGAAACACTAATGAATATGCAGATTTCCTATTGGTACATTTTTCTATTCCTTACATGGCAGAAAAGGAAAGGAGAAGGCAATCTTCTTCTATTGTATAATCTCTTTAGTGCAAAAGATAATCTACTGGGTATGGAGTGCTCATAATATAAGCAACCCTTTTTGTGACTTTCTTTTGCTGTAGGTTTGTAATGGTCCAAGGCATTTTAATAATTAGTCTACAGGGAGCCTTAATAGACTAGGGCAACTCTTAATTAACTTAATCCCCAGTACATGAGTTGACCAGGAGACATCAAACCACATTTCAGCTTGGAGGGTATGTGAACTCAGAGGAAATCTCATTTTTTAACTACTGTGGTGCTGCATTTTTTCCTTCTAGCATAGTGTGGTTGTAGCTAAACACATTGCGCCATTCTGTCCTGTAGTAACCAGAAGCCATTATTTACAGTAGAATTAATAATAAATGAAGATGGCAATTTCAGCATAGTTATTTTAAGTTGCAAAAATTGTCATAGGATGATGTTCATATATGGTTATAATAGGCAATTAAGAAGTGATTTTACTTATTTTTGCTATATCTCTGTTGTATATTTATGATGCTTCAAAAAACCCTGGACCTGTTTAATATATGTGAAAATATACTGATAATCTTTTTAGCTGCAGTATGTTTTAATTAGAAATATTCTGTACCCCTATGATTTGGTACTGTGGGAAGTATCCCAGTATATGATTATGCTTCAAGCATGCTTTATATTTATAAGGATTCAGTTTGTACTTTATATTCTATTCTTGCTTCTTATCAAGATTTGTGATAAGTCTTAATAGCAGGAAAAAAAAAGAACTTCCTGAGGCAGCCTTCCTCCTTTCATTTCTATGTTACTATTCACATATTCAGTAATATTTTTAATGAAGTGAGTGTTGCTTTAGGAATATAATCCTGAGGTACCTAAAGCTGTATAAAAGTAATGATTATCATTGATATGCAGCTAGTGACACTGTGGGCAGCCTAACAGTGATGAAAGAAAAAATGTCAGTATTATCACAAAGCACCCATGTGAAAGACAAAGCTATTCTATAAGGTACATATGTTTCTGAATAAACATTGCTAGCAACAGAATATATTAAAAACACTTATTTTTATTCTTTAAAGTGAGTTGTTTTGGTCTTGGTATTATTAGCATGTGCAGCTGATTTCCAACTAAATATATGAAAGGTATATTTAAATTAAGTGATTTAACAGAGAAATCAATGGGCAAAGAATTTTAATCTAAGCTAAGAAATTTAACCTAAGATACTGTTTAGCTCTTCAGGGATGCAATTAGTCGGTCCCAGTTGCTGAATGCTTTGGGGAACACACTTTCCTTAGGATGCATTCCATTAGAATCTTAGCCAACATCTCTAATGATACAAATAAGTTGAAAAATAGTTGTATTCAGGTTAACCAAACCTTCAGCTGGACACTTACACATCTCACTATCAAGAAAAGGATACTAATTTAACAATCACACAGTACCTGACACAGTGAGAGAACTGAGAACATAAATGTTTTTGTGATAGATAATTATAAAGTATTAGGATATTTCCTAAAAAGAGATTTATTTAGCATTATGGAAAGAATTAGCTATATCTATGTGTATTGCATAGTGAATCATAACAAGAACTCCAAAATTGCATCATTAGGAAAAATGCACACGCATTTGTTCGTGCTATTACAGTCAAATTTAATTCACCTCATTTAAACACTTCCCTTTTATTTCAATAATGTTGCACGTATTCAAAAGCAGTGCATGTTATAGTGAATTCCATTTCTTATATTATTAATCCTCTTACAAAAAGGAAAATTCAATCTCTTAAAAAATCTTGATGTAGTCAGTTTAATTTCCATAACTATTAATCTTTTATAACAAATGAGTTTTAATTAGTTGCTGTCCTTGGCCATGTACAAGAGGAAGGAATCATCTTTCAATTAATCTATTGTTAGGTTATACTGAAATAAAAAGTCCCATTTGCTTAGGATGTTCAGACTACTATGCTTCCAACTAATAGACACTGACTCATAACTTTCTAATATTTTTCAAGTGTTTCCCTTTGTTGCTGTTTTAGAAGAGAGTCCATTTTTTTTAACTTGATGGGCTGATGGGACAACACTAGAAAATAGTTCCAAAATAATCCATAGAGATACACAGTTATAAACTGAATCAAATTCTCCAAACAAATATCCCCAAACTTAGATTACTTGAAACTTCTCAATTTTCCAATTTACTTTTATTCAGAGTATAAAGTGAATGGGTGTTGGCTTGATATATGGTCCAACTGAATTCAGAAGTTAAGGAACAGACTTGATTAATCCCCATCTTCATTTTACATTTTACCATTCTAAGTTTGTTTGTAGTTTCACAGAGTAATGCGGGTTGGAAGATACCTCAGGAAGTTACCCAGTCCAGCCTTAGGCTCAAAAGAGGGTCAGACCAGGTCTCTCAGGTCATTGTGCCGTCACTCTTGAAACCTCCAGAGATGGAGATTGTACAACCTTCCTGGCAGCCTGTCTCACTGTCCCATCCCTGGAAGTGTTCGAGGCCAGGTTGGATGGTCACGGTTCGAGAATGGGACAGGGGAGACCCAGAAGAGTCAGAGGGATGGCAGCTCCTCTGCGCTACATAGTGTGTTACATCTTCCGATCTCTCCTGAGGGTCAGAGGGGCAGGGGACACAGGGAGGTGGAAGAGACAGAGGGGTAACAGGAACGGGGGGACCCGAACTCCCCAGCATTCCCAACACAGCCCCCAAATGCTGAACTGACTTATAGATAATTACCAACAAAGAGAAAATCTTCCTACTGAGCTATCTCCACTCTGTCTGAGCAGTGTTAATTTTTCCCCAACCTTATCCTAGAACCCAGGAGAATGGATAGAAGCCATAGAGACATCTGGGAAATACTCAAACAACCAATAAACAAAACACATTAAGTTTCCTTTTGAAAAATGGTAATTTCCCAGGCTAAGATTATTTTTAACCTGGAAATACACCTCTTGTTGTGGGCAGGCTAATCTTCCACCCATCCTACCCAGAAAACTCAACCCAGCACCGAAAGGAAAGGGTAAAACAAAAAAAAATACAAAAGGAGACCCAAACAAAGTTCCACTCACTCTCTCTGCATCTCTGATGGTCAAATAAAACTTCCAGTGTGGTCCTCTCATGTTTTCAGCCAATTTCTAGCCTCAGAGACCTCAAAGAAGTGTCGGCTACCCCTAAGATAAATCTAATAGAACTTAAATCTGTCCTTGGGGGAAGCAGCTCTCGCCAAACACGACACCTGGCCTCCACGGAGTGTCCATGTTCTGAGGAACGTTTTTAGAAGCCCCACATCGGTGCGCCACTTTAACGCCATGTCGGTGTTTGGTGGAGAAGTTGCTGCTTTACTCCTGAAGTGCTCCTTAGCCAGGAACCACTCCGGCGGTGCTATTTTGCACTCTCACAAGCCAGCTCTCTCACCCGTGCAGTCAAAACACGCAGCCATGCTCACACTGAGCTGGCCAGCTCAGGCATCACTAGAGGCAAAGAGGGAAGAGGCGGACCCCATACAGAGTTCTGAAGGGTTTATCACCAAACCGCAACAAACAATTCCAGTGACAAAAAGGGGTCAGCTTCTAGCCGGGACATGCTTATAAAGGGGTACAGAAGGGAGGTGGGGTAGCACAACAACAGCCAGTGGGGAGAAGGAGGGGCAAAGTCGGGGCTGGATTACATCCTTCTAAGGGCTACAAGGGGCATCTGGCTGCTGGCCACTCACACAGACCAAATCTACATAGAATCACAAGCTCTGATGGGAGCAGCTTTTCTCATCCAGAAATAAGGGATGATCTTAGACTTCGAAGTTTGCCCACCGCCTGTACCTGGGCTCTTTGGTCCCCCAGCCACCACAATTGCTGGTTCAGCCGCTGCAACAGGATGGGGCTTTGAGCACCCTGGTCTGTTGCAAGGTGTCCCTGACCATGGCAGGGGGTTGGACGTACATGATCTTCAAGGTCCCTTCTCACCCAGGCTATTCTAGGATTCTGATGAGGAGGAGGTTTATCCTTTCTCACCAATATTTATCTAAGGTTTTATGTTTGGATTTGTTGAGAGCACCAAGAAGGAAAGGGACAGGAAAGATATTACAGGCGATTTATTCCTATGATATTGAAAAAAAATAATGGTTTTATAGTGAAATTCCAAGAAAGAGGTGTTTCAAATGACTTAGAAAAGAATGATTAAAAATTATCTAAAATTCTTTTCATCTAATGCTTCCTTTCACAGTTAGGGTTACTGTCTTAGTGGAGGAAACAAAGACCATGTTTGATTTCTAATAAAATTATATTGACCGAATTAAGCAATGACACAACAGGAGTCATAGTATTTGAGTTGGTGGTTGTTGGGCTTTTTTCTTTGTGGAACTTCCAACAAGCTAGCCCAATTAGATAAATTATCTGTGAGCTAGAAAATGTAACATAATGTACTACAACCACAATTTTTGTCAGGGAAGACAGTGAGATAGTGCATAATTAGGAAAGCAGCACAATTGTCACTCTTTCCTTTAAAGACAACAAGCTTTGTCTGCATGGTGCCAATGGGCCCCATGCAAATGCTTGGTTCACAGCCACATCATTACCACAAAAATGTGTCTGCGATGTGAAATAAGACAAGTAATGTTACAGGAGTTCTTCATATGTGAAGAAGTGAAAAAGGATTAGTTATATAACTTCTATTAAAAATTATTCAAAAGCTGAGACTAATTTACCCTAGTTTGGCAGCTCTGCATTATTCATCTTACCTCCTCTCACATGATCCTGCACACATTAAGCATCAAGGAACCTATTAGAACTGTGAATTTTAAACATAAAGATCCCTAGGTGTCTAAAGTACCTCTTCTCTGCTTGGACAGCATAAGTCACTTAATAAACCAGGGCCCTCACCTGTTCCCAGTTAGTATTGGAATATAGTGTTTATTTTCAAGAGATATCAAGTTGGCAGTGCAGCCTTGTGACAATGGAGAATGAGGCCATATGGGGCTCTATTGACAAGAGTGCCGACAGACCATCAAGAGAAGCGGTTATTCTTCTCTGTTGTACAGCTTGGGAGGCCATGCCTGGAGCACTGTGTTTGTTTTTTGGGTCTTCAGTTAAAAATAAAATCACATTCCGGATACAGCCCTTCAGAAGGTAAGCAAGATGAGAAAATGAACTGGACTACATAAAGAGTAAGAAGGTGCTAGGGGAGCTGGCTTAAGTAAAGAAGGTTAAGAGGGGATCGCCTTTGTCTCTTTGGCTACCTAGTGGGAGGTTGTAGGGAAGATAGAATCAGCTCCTTGTCAGAAGTACACAGAAATGGATTTTTCAATAGACAACTGCAAAGGACATTCTGAGTAGGTATTAGGTGGAAAAAGATCACAATGAAGGTGATAAAATACTGAACCGGGTTGTCCAGAGACATTAAGGAATATTTATCCTTGGAGATATACAGAACTCAACTGGCCAATGCCCTGAACAAGGTGTTCTGACTTTTCAATTGGCTCTGCTTTGTGGCAAGATCACCTGAGAGGACTCCCCTCTAACATTTTTTTTCTTTTTCTTTTCTCTGTGAGTGGTTATTATAACTCCATGATTAAAGTATGCTATTTTTAGCTCTATTTTTAGCCATTACTGACCCTTCCTGATCCAGCTTAATAGGTTAGCAGTGAGGCTGCTAAAAAAGTTAAAAAGTTCACACAAGATTTATAAATCTACTGGTTTCATGCAAGCTTACTTGATCTGTTGAGTTAGCATAGTTAGCAAAAACTCCTTGAGAATGCAAAAGGCTTTTTCCATGGGGGCTCTAGAGCAGATTGGCATGGACTAGCTGACAGAGAGCAACAGACCAAGGAGGTGACTCTAGTAGTAAGGTAGGAATAAAGCTAGGAATGGTTTGAATAGGTACACAGGAAATAGGAGAGCAGCTAAGCTTATTTAAGTAAGGGATAGTCTAAAAATTGTGGAGAGAGCACTGGGAAGGCATACTACCACCACTTAGGTGAAAGCAGTGCAGAATGGGCTGATAGAGCTGAAGGAAGTCACAGAGAGAACTTGAGGAAAGTCTCATAAAACATAGCAGCAACAAACCAGGTTGTGTACTGAGTGACACTGAACTGTGAATAAAACATCAAGGCATCCATACCCATTTATCACCCTGCCACAGGCAGTTTTAGCTACAAGGGACCAAAAAATAGCACAACTGAGCTTCAAGAACTATGCTAACAAGAACAAATATCAACTACAAGGAGATATTCTGGGTTAAATCATCTGAGCAGTTAAGTCTAAGGTTAAAAAATTGTTCAGGTCATAGGGTAACATGACCTAGAGAGATAGTAACACAGAGTAAATCAATCAAAATCCCATTTATATAGAATTCTATTCATGTAACATCTTTCTGTTGGTTAAATGCTGTGAAAAGGGAAAGATGATGCAGAAGAATCTTGTAATACATCTTGAAAAGGTGTAAATGGCTTTCAAGGTAGATAAATTAATAGTAATGAAAAAAGTATCAAGTAATGTACTAAATTAAAAATTGAACCATATCGTGATTTGGGTTGAAAGGATCATCCAGTCCAAACCCCCTGCCATAGGCAGGGATTCTTTCTACTAGACCAGGTTGCTCAAAGCCCCATCCTACCTGGCCTTGAACACTTCAAATGACATCCACCATTTCCCTAGGCTACCTGTTTCAGTAACTCACCACCCTTACAGCAAAGAATTTCTTCCTAATGTCTAATCTAAATCTACCTCTTTGAGTTCAAAGCTATTCTCCCTCATCTTATCTCCATATGACCTTGTAAAAAGCACCTCTCCAGCTTTCTTGGATTCCCATTTAGGTACTACTATAAGCTGCTATAAGGTCTCCCTGATGCCTTCTCTTCTCCTGGCTGAACAGCCCCAACTCTCTCAGCCTGTCTTCACAGGAGAGCTGCTCAAGCCCTCTGATCATCTTCTCTGAGTAGTGTCATTGAAATAACAACTCTGGATACATGAATAAATTGGTGGGAAATAAAAAGATCAAGGGAATAGAGTACTAGTCTCAGCATTAGTGTAAGGGTAGAAAACCTTATGTTACTCATGCTATGTATGGACCACACACCAAAAAATTTTGATTCGCTGATTCTTCACAGTTAATGATTTAGATGCTTTGAGGCAATGGTAATTAAAGATTCATTATTTTGTCCCATAAGTCGTAGCATAGATAGGAAAAAAAGGAAAGAAATAATTTATTCAGCTGTAACTGGCGTCAATGCTATTATTAATATATTTCAATCCAAACAAGAAAATCTACAACTAAGTCTCAGCAGTCTATAAATCCACATGTAAAATTCCTTTTTTCACTATGCTTAGTGAATGACCTGTTGCACATGGAATTTTCATTCCTACTCCAAGAGTTGTTTGGGCATTAAACTATATGAAGTTTGGCAGTGCTGAATCATTAAATAAGAAATCTGTTTCTTTCATTAAAATAGAGGCACAGGAACAAAAGATTGCATTATATGGAGAGAAATGCAAATGAAAAAAACAGAAGAAAATTCAATTTTTCTGGCATAACATGCATGAAGAAATTACATGCTATCATCTATCGATATTAGTGTTTGAGGTGAAAAAGCGTTTCATAGAATGACTTAAAATATATACAGACCAGATTAAAAAAAAAGTCAATATCTTTTGATTAAACAGAATTTTGCTTTAACTAAAATAGTTAGATCATTCTGATTTTGAGCATATGCTTCAGCTAGAATCAATAATGATTAACTACATTTGTATTGGCAAGAACATAGTAATAATTAAGTTATTATCAGATTTTCACTGAATGAAATAAAGAGAGAATATCCTTATTCCTTTTTACCAATTTCTGTGCTTTGCAGTGCACATATTAGACTAAATACCATCAATAATCACCTGCCATACTCTATTCATTTCTTTAATATAATCTTTGTTCCATAATTAAGGGTTAATGGACTTGTACAGTTAGTAATGGAATAGTGTAGTGGAAGTATTTTACTCTTGCAGTAGTATATTTGTCTTTACTCTGGAGGAAGAATTCTAGACAAATATTTATATAACTGAAAACAGTACTTGGTGAATTTTGAAACATTTTGGCAAAATTCTTCAGATAGTATTTTAGTTAGTTAGCAATTTACCAGTATTCATCTTGATCTAATTGTGAAGTATATCTATGCATTTTACTACTAGTAATAAGATTTAGATTGCTTTTATTTCTATTAGAGCTGTAGAAGCAATAAAGCTCTAAGAAAATGAAAGTAGAAATTTTTTTCTCTCTTACTCAGTCAATGAAGTGATTTAATTAAAATGTCTTTAGTCAAAATCCTCTTCTCAGCCTATTGAGAGATGAACAGCTTCACTCTTACACAGAGTTAGGTCAGTTAAACTGGTGATGGTGATCAGCGGGAAACAATGGAGTTTATTTCTCAGATTCAAAGAAATAAGAAATGTTTTGATTTATAAGAAATAATAACTGAGGCAACAAATTAATCTAGTTTGTTCACTTTTGTTAATGAATGAGATCTGTATAGCTTGGGTTGAGACGAAGGTATTATGTGTCAGCTGGATTGTGGAATAATGGCCATATTAAAAAAATATTGAGACAATAAAATGAAATTACCAAGGCACAGTTAAACCTACTCTTTAAAACATATCGTGAAAGTAAAACAACTAGGAATTCAAATGTCTGGTCTGTTAAAGAGGATTCTATACTTCTACAGTCCTAGTGGTAATCTCCCAATTCATAGATCTCAGCTCTCTGATCCACTCTGAGACATTAACATAAAGGTATCAGATTAATTTTACTTTTCTTCAGGAGGATTATTCAGTGGGAAATGACATTTCTGTAGCTCCTCCCTATCTTTTCTACACTTAATAGCTTTTCTTCAGATTACAGTATTAATCATTTCCATAAAATCATATTGTCTATTACAACCTAAGTTATCTGAATAACTGAAGAAAAGCAGAGTGAGTTTAATTTATATTCCTAAAGAAAGGAAAAAACTTCTGTTTCTGGAACAAAGTTTATGTTCTTTATACAATTTAATGCACTGTAAAGAAATATATTCAAATAATTTCTAGTGTTAAAAGAAGTACTGTAAAGAGGCTTATTTTTAATTATTTTATGAAATGCTTTGTAATTTTTTTCAGCCCTTTTTATGTCATGACTG
Organism: Machaerirhynchus nigripectus; assembly: GCA_013397975.1. Lineage (NCBI taxonomy): Eukaryota > Metazoa > Chordata > Aves > Passeriformes > Dicruridae > Machaerirhynchus > Machaerirhynchus nigripectus. Next base: position 26,103 of record VZRQ01004619.1, read on the forward strand.
TTAGTTAGTATTTCAATATTTGGGGATTTTCCCCTCTAATTTAGGCATAAACCCTGCGTATCTGTTAATGAAGCTACATGGAATGTACTTGAATACAAGGGAACTGATACACCTAGTAATGTACTAAGCATATCAGCACAAGTAAATACTGCCCTAAGCCCATCTCCATCTGACAAAGCCCCACCCTGGCAACAGACACGGCTCAGCAGAATGCGTGTTTGCTCTTGGGTCATCACACTGTGCAGACAGAATATTAAAGTAGTACTGGTCCTTCTTAGTCCACCAGCAGATTTATGTCAGCTTCTTACTTTTTTGTAAGTAGCTTATATTAATATTCTAGACTTTAAACATGTCAGGAGTGAACAAGTATCCCACTCAGGATAGATTCAAGTATCTATTCAGGATCGATTCAGGATGTCCTTATGTTTGGAAAAATAAAATTTGTCATATGGTCAAGGTAAAGAGCTAGGACTGCTTACTACTTTAGTCATCCCAGATACATGTTGAGGAGAATTAGCACCTCTGCAAAGTCTCTTTTTATAGGACATAACACTGCAAATTCTATAGTTCATATTCAAAGTAACCAGAACCCTCTTAATGTCAAAACCAGAGAGTATTAAACCTACAAATTAACTCTTAGGAACTTAAGTATATGTCATACAGTCTAGTTCTGCACTTAGACTGAACCAAAAGATAAATCCCAAGGGAGTGAAAGACATGAGCTTCAAAATCAAACTTAAACCATGAGCATCAAGATGCCAATGAGGAGAGAAACATAGATGAGACTGATCACACTATCAAACTATTCTTTCATCTGTGTGATTCAAGCTGGTTTGTGATACTTCCCATTTAATTCTTCCATTCTTTCTTGCCTTGTCCTTTTTTGAAAACTGAAAATAAAAACTTTTTACCTCAGGAAGAACATACATTTGCTCTTCTATTTGTGGCGGGAGTTAGAGAAGGGGAAGAGGTAGAAGGAAGAAAGTTTGATGGAAGTCCAAGTGCTGTCTCGTGAGTTTCTGTGAACATAGGGCAGACAAACTTGCAATATTTTCATTACTACGTAAGACACAAGAAAAAGTCCTAGAAGAAAGAAAGAATCAGGGTAGGTCAAAGTTTCTTAGTTAATGTTTTGATTTTCAGAAGTACTGAGCCTTAATTTATCTTCTGAGATCAACACGAACTGTAGTTGATTTACTTATTGTGAATGATCCAAAGGTACATATATAAGATTTAGTACTTAAAGACATTGTTTGCACCCGAAGTTTCTACTGAAATTAACAAACAGCTCTTTTAGAATTTGTGAGTCTGCTATAGGTACTCAGATAAGAAATATGGCCAAATAAACACTATTAACTTCACTCTCATCTTTTTAGAAAAAGATTGCCCTCTTAGTTGAAAATATTATGTTGTTATTTTTATTTTAGTAATATTTATTTCTGTGGACTACTTCTGAAATTCCTGAGAATTTAAGTATTGAGTCTTTCTGAACTCCATCTGCTTGAATCCCTATAAATACAGAAGAATTTCACTTTCACCTGCAGCTACTTTATCATTTGACAGAGATCCTTCTAACATAATTTGTACCTATGTTCTTATTGACTCCCCTTCTATTTCTAGATAACATATTTTAAACAGTCTTTGAAAATTTGTATTAATAAGGAAGATTCATAGCTCTCCTAGGCTGTTAAAGTGTAATACCTAAAATGTGCCTCATTTTGCAAAGTGTTTTGTTTCTGAAAGGGGTGCTAGGTTAGGCATTTAAAAATGGATATGCCAATAGTCATTAATCCTTTAAGAATCATGAAGGATCATGCTAATGAGTTTCTAATAAAAATTTTCCCATGGGTAAAATATAACTGGTCTTATGGCAAAATAGCACCTGTGCCATGCAAGGCCATTTTATTTTGTACTTTAATTCAAAAAGTCAAAACATGTAAAGTGGTCGTGGAATACCAGGGGCAGATACAAGACCAAGGCCTTCTTTTTACTCCATAACCTCTCATCTTCAGGTGACATCATAAATCCTTGTCACCGTCAGAAGGCTGCAGCGAGCAGTAGTATTATTTCCCCAGCTACTGTAAAATACCACCTGGTGTCTTGAATAAACTATACAGTAAATCATGGGAAATCTGCAATGTTATTTTACAATAGTGCTGTAAATAACTTGTGCCTTGATCATAAATCTTTATCACCAGCAACAGCCCCAATCAACAATAGCAACTTTGAGACTGAAAAGATCTTTCTCTTTGCCTGTAAAACCATTCTTGGTATTCTGGCTTTACCTGGTGTCTAGTAACTATATCCTCACCTGCTCTGTGAAAATCAGCTTTGAATAAATACTTGAGATGGGTAGTTTAACTACACGACAGCATTTGTACTCAAGACTCACAACATTTCTGATTCAAAAATGAATGCATGCAGGGGCATCTTCCCATACTGCTTTTTTATCAGTGTTTAAGTGGCTTCCAACAGTACAAAAGCAACCATTTACTGAGCTTTGATACAAAAGCAAAATATATTGATTTTTCAGGTCTGGGCCACAATTTATTCCTGAACTTACTCAGAGGGTCAGAGGAATAAAAAGAAGAGACAAAAACCAAATGGACGGTTGTAGATAGAGCATGTAGGTTTTTTCTATGCATTGCGTTATGGCCTGCTAGGGCACTAGCAGTCATATTGCCTATCTTTATAATCCTGTCCAGATTGCCAGCTCTGGAAAAATAATTACCTCTACACAAGGTATGGTAACCAGGGGATATGACTTGTTCATATTTAGTATTCTGTTGTGTTTATTAAAACTGGTATATGAAAAGACTCACACATTTTTCAGCAGGAAGAGTTTTAACTGTCTTGTTCAAAATTTAATGTGTTTTTCAATGTGCTCCTCAGAAAGCTGTTAAGGGAGTTATTAGAGCAATACCTGCCACTTTCTTACTGTCATTCTATTCAGTATCCCCTAAACAGTATAAAAAGTATCTACTAAAAATTCAGAACTGTGATAAAATTGGCATACTACCTTCTTCTTTACCCCTTTCCACTACTGTATATTTTATTTACAGTTGCTTCATCACTAGCCATTCCAGAGAGAGTTAAATTTTAAAAAGTACAGAGTTTTCAATTATTTCATGTTTCAATTTGCACATAAGGAGATACTGACTTTAAAGATTCATGCATGCTTTTACTGAGTGATTATATATTTTTTCAATTTTTTTTACTTTCAGATTTAGCAAAGCCCTGCCAGAAGACATTTAATGCTGTCATCGATATTCACTCTACTGTCAGGGATATTAAACTGAGAAGAAAGACCTGGCACGCTGACTTCCTCTTGAAGCTTTGATAGTATGTTGGCTACAGCTTAACAGTGTGAAAAATAGAGTTGCACTGCAAGCAAAACCAGGGAATTTTCTTCTTGTCAATTTAGAAAAGTTGTGAGGAAAGTCAGCTTTAGACCACATAGGCTTTGCAGATTAGAAGGACTGCAGTTTTTGTCTCATTTGCTAAGTAAAAATTTACCTTTTTTATTTTGTCAACATTGACTATACTGTTACAGGGCACTGGACTTTAGGAGGCTATTTTAGTTCTCAGAATCCCAAGGGCTCTTGTCCAATTTCATCCTTTTACCTGTTTAGTAGTACTAATGAGAAAATGTGTAAAACATCTAATTTTAACATACTCAGTAGACAGCAATGAACCAGGAAGAAAGGAACTGATTTATAAGGAGTGTATATACGTGTAAGAGTTCTAAGTATTAGCAGCTGGAAAGATAGCAGATTGAGACAGGTGATTCCATCCCTCTATTCATCCCTGGCAAGCCCCCATCTGGAGTGCCGTGCCAGTTCTGTAAGGGAGACTTAGACTCAAAGGTGTGAATCCAGTGTACAAGCAGAAAGATGATTGAGGGATAGGAGAATGTGTCACATAAGGAGAGGCTGAGAGAGCTGGGACTCTTCAGCCTGGAGAAGACTCAAGAAGGGGTCTTATGAGTGTGTATAAATACCTGATGAGAGAGGGCAAAGAAGACAGAAGCAGACTCTTCTCAGTGGTGCCCAGTGAACGAACGAGAGGCAACAGGTATGAACTGAAACACAGGAATTCTATTTAAACATTAAAAAATTGAAAATAATTCTGAGAATGATTAAGTATTTGGAAAGGTTGCCAAGAGAGACTTTTGGAGTCTCCAACCATGGAGATATTAAAAACCTAAGAGAATATGACCCTAATCAATCTATTCTAGCACACTTTTGTGCAGAGGGGTTAAGGTAGATGATGAAGGTCCCTTTATACCTCTGCCCTTCCACGATTCTGCAATTCTCTGAAAAAGGGAGATGCTTGGGACTTGCTGAGTGACAGTTTTAAATTATTACTATTAATGTGGATTTTCTGTAAGTAGGAATGAATGAGTTTAAATACTGCAAGTTGGCAGAAAGAAGTGTACCTTGATTTAAGGCTAGAGGGTAGAAATATTCCTTTACAGCTTGACACATTTCCTTGACAATTTGAAAGATAAGTTTCTAAAATTCTAACTAAATTGAGATGAAAATTATTGCTATATCACCTATCTAACCACTCAAAAATAGTTGAGAGTCACATTTAACCAGAAGCTGAAAGTCATACAGATTATAACAATTAACCAAAGACAAGTAACCTCCAGAAATCATCTTTCCTTAACCTACTATCAAGCTTCAAATATATCTGGGGTTTTCACAGACACTACTCAATGTTCCCACTGCCTCTCCTAACTTCATATTTCTATTAGACACTGGTAATTTTCTCCCTGATGATAAAACTTGGGACATCAGTCAGAAAGTTTCTCAACATCATGGCCATGTTTTGTTTTCCTGCTTGGAATTCATGAAGGAAGTTTCCAGAACACGAGTTGTGCCAACTGCTGACTGGGAAGATGCTTCTTTCCATGCTGCATTGGGTAGAGGAGGTGGTCTCGATTCTCATCTGTTTTATTGCTATCTCTTCACTCATTTATACTGTTTAAGACACTGACATCAAACTCTTTCTGTGGACTTTAAGTAACATTTAATAACATTGCAGTCACTTCTTTGAGTCTTTTCACTCTCAGAAGCCAAATGGCTGGCCAGTGTAAACTGCCATGGCACCACAGCCTTTGTTAGCAATCACAAAAATTTGGTCCTAAATTTTTTACTGCTTTAAAGCAGAAGAAATGTTGTAAGCTTTATATTCTGTTTAAATAAGAACTGTGAACTGCAGCTGGAAAACCTTAAGTTTGCACTGGCTTTGTAATGCTGAGTTTTAACTGAAAACTCATAGAAATATGCTGCAGCTTCCAAGGTTCCCTGGTAATGTCTTAGCAATTTTATTAGGATGTTAATAATGTCATTATGGAAGACTTCAGAAAATCAGAGTAAATATGGGTATTAGTCATACTTAGCAATTAATTATACAGTTAAAAAGCTACAGAATTAAAATTAATTTGCTATATTACTCACCTAATTGAGTTAATTTTTAAATGAAACCTGCTAAAGTGTTTAGAAAGAACAACAGGGTTGTAATATCATAATCGTACCAGACTGCAGAGGATTTCAATTTTTGCTTAGTTTTATCAGAAATAGAAGTGACATGGTCTGACTGGTCAAGGTCCTGAACAATCTGATTACATTTTGGAATGTGACCAAATGATATCCATCATCATTATTTACTCTGATTGGCTTAGGTTACTACAGAGCACAAAGGATGAGTGAGCAAAGAATTGGTAAGCTGTGCAGCACATTTTTTGCAAACATTTTATAGAGTTGGTTGTGACAGTTAATGAGTTAATAGCATTCAAAAATAGAGTTGTTTAGTTTGGGATTTTTTCAATGTATTTTTCATATCTATTTCATGTAAATGACAAATAAACTCTTTTACAGGGTGGGGCTCAGGGGAGCCAGATTCAGTGTGGCAGAATTCTTTTGGGGGGCATTTGCATTCTAAAGGGACTGTTTTATGGAGAACAGTATTTGGAGTTCATGTGTATGCAACTGAGTTGTAGTAGGTGAAAAAAAAATAGACAGAAAAATTATTTCCTTCTAGCAAGATAGTCTGAGCCACTATCTAATCAGGCCATTTTAAGTTGCAGCTGAAGAAGCTATTGGGAGAGTGGTAGAATTTACTCAGGACTTATTCTACTGCAGTGAGCTGAAATAGTTTGAAAGCATTTTTGATTTCTGTTGGTCTGTATTTTATAGTTAGTATTTGAGGAAGAAAATGTGTACCATTTTTTAAATCTCTTGAAAAATTAATTTTGGTTTTATTGGACAACAGAGGAATAGTATAGAGCTTTATCACTACAAAGATCTTTTTCTCCTATGTCTTTATAGAGTCATTTCACTTGCATATATACACCACCACAACTGAGAAATCACAAACTGATATCTACAGACTGTAAAACAGAGCACGAATTATGCTAAAAAACCTGCCTCTCTGCCAGGGGTTGGAAAGCAATAGGGAAACTGAAAATATAAAAGCCTAGGATCTGGCTTGATTTAAATTCATACTGCAAAGGTATAAATGCTCCCTCAGTTGATATCCACTCAGTTGTAAATACCCAGAAGCACATATATAAACTGGTGTTAGGTTGTAGAACAAAAAGACAAAGTTCCCTTCTAACTACTTTGTTCAGGCAAGGGCTTTCTGTTGTAGTAGGTGAGAGGGACAGCGGTAATTAAGGAAAGAAGAAGCTGGTATTCCCTATAAAGGAAGCTAACCTATGGGGAAGAGATACTAACAAATGGAAAATGTAGGACACCCCTTATTTAGAAAGCATCTGAATGTTAAAGATCAGTGAGATATAGTTCCTAGTGTTCAGACAGAACTCTGTTTCTGTTGTTGTTTTAGAGAGGTGTCAAACTACAGAGGAAGGGAGAAAGCCAGGACAATAGAAATTATAATCCAAATTTTTTATGTCAGCCCAAGCAATGTTCAGTTATTGAATTTGTCTAAGATCCCCACCAGGACATGAACAAACTGTAGACAGTACAAGTTTCCTGAGCACACAAGATTCATGCCCATGACCAGAGAGCTTGAAGTTTGTGCATGGGCAAATATTCCTTCTGGTTTACAACCCAATAGTCTTTTCAACTAGATGCAGGAGTGCACTGAATGGGAGTGTGAGTCATATGTATTCTCCAATAAGTCATGAAAACAGCTTCAGTTCAATTGCAATTGTTCTATAAAAATATAGAAAGTTTTCAGCTATGGGCAGATCATAACTTTTGGATTTCCATAATGCTTCGGGTGACATACATTTTGATCACAATGAACTCTCTGGGCACAGAAAGAGAAGAGTTTCACCCAGAAATTACAAATTGAGATCTAGAAAAGGGGCCAGATTTTTATATATGTTCTTGAATTTTCCTTGCATACAGTGAAGCTGAAACTACTTTGCTTGTTACCCATCATCTCAAATCCCACAATATTTCATCGATGCATGCTAACTGTTCTCATCCAGAACTAGACCTAGAGAGTGAATCTGTTCTTATGGCATGCTATGCTCAACACTTAATGATCCATAGCTGACAGTGACTGAAAGCAAAATGACTGTAGTGTGTGTGCACAGAATACTCCAGAGATGGTTACTGTAGGACATTGCTAGGATTTCAACACCAGGACATAAATAAATGTATAATTGCGATACAATAATATTTAAAGGCAGAGGGAACAGGTGTCTAATTTGGCTTAGTTTCTGAACCACACTGGCCTTCAGTAATGGCAAGCATTAATCTCTCCAAATATATCTGAACAGATATTTTACTAGACGATGGTAATACCAATTATTTTTAAGGTAGTCTGATTATTTTCATTATAAGGTTCTGCTTTCATTTGTTCCAAACATCAATAAACTTCATCTATTTTGGTGTATGTTTTTCCATTGCAAGTGATTGCTTCAGATTGATTTTCTTCGTGGTTTTCCTTTTTTGTTTCAGCTTTAATGTCATATAAAACAGCTCATTTATTTCTGAGAATTAAAGCAGAAAATAAATTATTGTTTGCCAATGTTAAATAATTGCTAGACCTTTTTTAAAAACATCACAAAGCATCACAGTTTGGAACAGTTCCTGAGAAATTTGTTGGGAGGGGCCTTTGTTTAAAAGATAGTTCCTTAGTATTCTATATGAAAATCTTCTCTGTTAAATGTTTTTAAAACCAAAGTTAATATACAACATAAAGATGATTAACAACTATTGCCTCATATATCTTTGCTCATGCTCTTTTGATTCACAACTCCAAGACACTGCTAAATAGCAACTGCAGATTGTTGATGGTAATCTTCTGGAGGTGTGACAGAAAGAAACTGACCAGTTCAAGTGAAATACAGTCCAGTACAGACCAGAAAGTGTATATAGGAGAATAGCATGGAAATAAAATTGTGAAGTTAGCAATGAAACAGGCAGCGTGCGAAGAAAACTTCCAATCTTAAGTTTCAACTTAAATCTGATCTTGAGTTTCAACAATTAATTGGTCATAGAGACTAAGAATAAAAGTGTGAAAATTATGGAAAGCCAGAGATACTATTTTTTTACTGGTAACTTTCCATTTCATATAAAACATACTCAACAGAAGACCCCAGTGTTCTGCAAATAAAGTTATGCCTAATTGTCAATCCCCATTTTATCCTTAGACCATGAAACAAAAGTGTCATGGTGAAGTCTCTTTAAAAATATAAACCAAAGCAGACCAAAATGAGATTAAACCTGCAACTCTCTAAAACCACCTGGATGTTAGAGGGAGAGATGGAGCATGATAGAAAACACAAGGTTTCACTTGCAGTACCTAGGGTGCAAAATGTCCAGGCACTAAGAAAGGAGGAACATACTTTCTGTTCTCTAAGAGGCTACACTAGTGCTAAGTTCCACAGTCCCTGCCACTGGTAGACTTTACCAGTCCTGTTTATATTTATGGCTTGATGAAACTGTAGGGAGAGTTTAGGATTAAGTAAGAGTCAGTAAGTTAAGAATCAATAAGTGAAAACTTTAATACACCTAGCATTCAATAATTACTTGAATTAGCAGCATAAGTTAATAGGAAAATTCAGTCTGGGAGGAACCTGATGAGTTTTCTAATCCAACCTCCTGCTCAAACCAGGATCATCTGATAGATCAGGCCAGTCTATCCAGATGGGCCTGGAAAACTCTCAAGGATGGATATTTCATAACCTGTCTGGTTGCTCCAAATGCTTGACTCTCCTAATACTGAAGAAAAAATTACTTTATATTCAGAAGCTAACTTCAAATTATAACTTTTTTGTCATACTTTTAGACAGTAAGTGATTTAAGAACAGAAACATTTTATAGAGATAAGCTACATCTGGGAAACAGGAAAGATTTTAAATGTGTCAGAAAAACATACGTTTAAAAGCAGAAATGTAAGACATTGGTCTCATATTACATGTAGATATTATCTATCTCGATGACATCTATACTCCCTATATTTAATCTCTAGTACTTTATTTGCTATAGTAAGTAGTGTTTTGAAACAAAATGAGATTATTTGGTGATAAGGTATGAGGGTGGAAGTGCACTACAGTATGTAACATTTTAAAACCAGGATAATGTTTCATTATATATTAATAAAGTTGATAGAAAACTTGGGCAGACTATAATTCCTTTTTGTGTGGAATAGTATCCTGCCCCAAAAAAAAACCATCTTGCACAAGTGAAGGAAATTCATTTGACCTCAGGGAGATGTGGGGCTGTTATGAGAAGAGTTGGATCACCAGCTTCAGTGGTATAAGACTCAGTTCTTCATGAACAAGGATATCTGCATTTAGCCCTGAGAATGACCTCAACGCTTTTTCAATGAAGAATGGTGCATTTAGTATATCTTGATTTTACCAAGACTTACCTACAGATTTTTCGGTTTTCTTTTTCTTCCTATTAGGAATATCTCAAAGAAAAGTATGCCTTGCCCTCTCCAACATGTACTGGTCAACTGCAATGGTACCCACGTTTTATCATAATTAACAGAAAGAGGAAAAGTCCCTCAGGTTTCTAGAAATTGTTATAATTAGGATAGGTTTATACTTCTGATTCAGAAAAGTAAAACAGAAATTCAAAAAATGGAAATTATTAATGGATTCATTATTGCCATCTTACTGCTAATGGTTTAAATAAATTATTGGTATAGAGATTCCCTTAGCTGTTTAAAAATAGCATGAGTATCTCCGATTATTCATGTTTAATGTTGCTCAGTGAATGAGGGTGAATCTTTGACCCTATTAATGCCTTGTTAGAAATGAGATGGATATCTAGAATTTTGGGGATCACACAGTTCTATTACAGTAGCTATATAAGAGTACTTAGGCAGCAAGAGTTATAGAATAATTAGAACCACTTAATGTTAGGAATTTTTACTGGTAATAAACAAAAATTTTGAAATAGTCTTTGTATGTGTCTATATGTGGATGCACATTTATGTCCATGCAAACAAGAGAAGTTTCAAGAACACCACACAAAACAAGGTCAGTAGAGGTTATTCAGTATCAAGACAATACTAAGAGAGACTATTCTTTGTTATGTGTTGGAAAAGAAATAATGGCCTCCTTGTTGAAGGATCTTATAACTTGCTGCCAGGTGTTTCTTTTTACACTGTACTTGAATTACCAATGCCTAATTCTGTTAGCTTGCATATAACCAGCAAAATCCCAGTGCAGGCCTATGGCACAGGCAGGTTTTTTCACATTTCATATGCACTGTGGTAATTTGCAATAAAATATTCTTTCCTAGATCAAGTGCAATTTTTGTGTTTGATTCTCCTAATGATCTAATTCTATCAGGCTATCATTCTCTGAGCTGTATTTTTTGATTGAAGTGTAGTTCATGAAGTGGCTTGATGTATAGAATTGTATCAAGCTATGGAAAAAGCCAGATATGTTTTGCAGCTGCTACTTTAGAGTTTGAACTGTAGTTGTAAGCTTGGTGCTGCTTTACATTTTGGAATCAGGGTTACAAAATTGTTCATATCCTCATTCTTTTATGTCTGTCCTGTCCTGCTAGGGATTCTTTAATTATTTAACACAGATCTGATATATAAATATATGAGTATTCACGTGAAATTGTGTGGTGATACAGATATGTGTTTAAGCAGCTGAATAGAATTACTAAATTCATTGACAGGAGAAAAGAACAACTAATTTCTCTCATTTATTTGTTTTTTTAATCCTTTACCTTTCCTGGTTATGCTGATCAAATTCAGAGATGAAAATATTCTTTCCATGTTTGATATAACCGACATCTTAGCTGTAGGAGAATGAATGAAAAAAATCTTGCACAGTATTGCTGGACTCACCAGGGAAATAAGCATATGTGACTTGCAGACTTGCAAAAGTTTTCTAACATTTTCTGTCTTCTCTCCACTCTTGATCCAGTTCCCAGGATGTTTAGGACTCCCAGGATGCACCTACATCACATGCAGGCATAGAAATCCCTCAGCAAGAATAAACTTTGCTGTAAAACCAAGTGGAAGGAATAGAACTATCCTGGCTCCCAATTCAGAGGGTGTTTCTTTTTTTCCTAATTATGCAGTGTGCCGCAAGTGTTGATCCCCAAATTTTACCAATGTGGGAAAATGCATGTCCTCAGATTTTAATAAATGAAGGTAAATCCTAGTTTCATATTTTGGCCTGCTCCATAGTCATTCTAATGATGACTAAAAGAAAAATAGAAAGTATGAAGGAATTACTTACCTGTTAGGTATGGTACAATTTTTGTGGAATTAACTATGTTGCAAAGCAAGAATAACCTCCCAAAGAATGTTAACTAGCTTTGTAACTACAAACATTTTCAAACCAAAAAGTGCTTAGAAGGCATTTACTGGCATTTGTGTGGGTTTTTTTGTGTCTATAACATAAAATTACAAAGTGAATATGATAAGAGCTCTTTTAAATGGGGCTCATTTCTTATTTTTTAACTTACCTGGAATAAGGTAGCATTCATTTATCTTCTGGACAGGTATAAAAGGTACATCAAAAACTTATCTGCAAAGGCTTACAAAATTTCTGTGCATCTGCATATTTCTACAGCACTGCAATTCAACAAGTAATTAATACTCTTGCCAAAGTAACTGGTTGAAGGGGTAATAGCTTCTGCTACTGAGAGAATACCTAATGTGGTTTTAGACTATAAATGAGGAAACATAGCTATCACAAATTTCATTACCCAATACTTTTCATATTTTCATTACATTTTATGTACTTTTAACCCTTATAGAGTGATAGGTTTTATTTTCTTAAGACATTAATATTTATGCACTTTCGTTATTGCCAGAAAGCCAACATCTTCTCAACAGTCAGATGAGGTTGTCTCCAAATTGTTGAACTACAACATTAGTTCATTTCTTGTTAATAGAGCTCATAAATACCCATACCATCCAAAATAGCCTTAAACAATTTCACTTGAGCATGATCTGAATTCTTTTTTCCCCAGGGAGTTCTATTTTCTGGTATAAAATTATGTGTCATCAGCTGTGACTGGAAGAACTCTACTCCACCCCATTTCTTACAATAAATGGCAGATATTGTAGCCTAGAGCTAGTAAAATATTTGACTAACTAGAAAACAAAAACAAGCAACATGGAGTGGTTATTATTTTTGATAAAAATATTACTAGATCACTAATAAACTTTTTTTAAAGTCTGCTTTATATAAAATTTGAAAGACTGTTCTTGAAAGAGAGTCCAGCTAAACCCCACAGCAAATTTAAAGTCGTTGCAGAGAAGAATGTAGTAAGTGACCTTTAAAAATATTTGAACTGTGAATTATACTAGCCCTTGTATATATGAATGAACAGATTCATAAATAGCTAGAGAAACATTATCCACAGTTTTCCTTAACATACCAAGCACACAATACCATATTATCCACATTTTTTTCCTTAACATACCAAGCTCTGAAGCACAGATATTTCATCATTTTTTGCTGAGGGAGTTGTTTATACATAAAGGAGACAGAGCAAGGCAGGCCCCACAATGGGTTCAAGACTTTCTGCAGCAACTCACGTACGTTATCATATTTGTGATTCAGTCTCCTAAACTGTGACCCATTGGAGAAACCTCAGTTTAACTCCAAGCCCAAACTCATGATTCTTGCCCTCTTTACACTTCCATGTTTCTTTAAAGTGACTCTCTTTCAAATTATGAGCTATGCATTAATAGTACAATGGATCATGCACATAGAATGTTCTCTAAATATTTCTAGTTTGGTATTTAAAAACACATACATTCTAGCTAAGACAGGAAAAAATGCTAGTCATACACAGAAAAAATTAAGTCAGGATGAAAATAAAAATGGCTAAGATTAGAGCTGAGGAGGTAAATATATCTTGACAAGGTGCTAAAAGGAATAGCACTGTGATGGGTTGATCTTGGCCGGATGCCAGGTGCTTACCAAGGTGCTTTGTTACTCCCCCCTTCTCAGCTGGACAGAGAGTGAAAATAAAATGGAAAACAATTCATAGGTTGAAATAACGTGGTTTGCTGAAGCAAAGGTGAAAGGTTGTGCATGCACAAGCAAAGAGAAAAAAAAATTATTCTCTCCTTCCCCTCTGCAAGTGATGTTCTACCACTTCCCGGGAAGCAGGGCTTCAGCACAGAGCGGTTGGTTGCTCTGGAAGGCAAACACTGTAAATAACAAATGCTCCCCTTTCCTTCTCCTTTTCTTAGATTTATATCTGAACTGGCGTCACATGGTATGGACTATCCCTTTGGTCAGTTTGGGTCAGCTGGCCTGATTGTGTCCCCTCCCAGGATCCTGCCCACTCCCAGCCCCTCGATGAGGGAGGGAATATTGACAGACAGTGCTGCTGCTGTGCCAGCCCTGCTCAGCTGGACCCAGAACACTGCTGTGTTACCAACACCTTTCCAGCTGCCAATGCACAGCACAGCACTGTGAGGGCTGCTACAGGAAAAATTAAACTAATCTCAGCTAGACCAAATACAACAACATACAATACTGACAATTCAAAATAATATTTAACATCGAATAGATTCCTGGAAGAAAAATAGGTAACAAGCTCAGCAGTGGAAAAATGACTTTCAACCCTGAAACTGGAATAAATATATGAGCAGTTTTATTCCAGAGTCATCATGAAGCCTGTTTTTTAAGTACTTGAGATGAATGTACATAGTCTCTTGAAGTGGTAATTAAAATAATACAGGGGAAAATAAATGTCCATTTAAAAGGAAATGTGACTTAACTCTGCTCATTTAACAATGAAAAACTATATTTGCATAAATTAAAAATGGTTGTCAGAAAATTTCTCCAAGTTAGAAAAGGAAGTAGGTGAGTGGCAAATGCCTGTAAAAACAAATGTTATTTCAGAATTCTTCTCTGTGGCCCTGGTCCTACTGATGTTGATTTTTCTTTCAATGGGACCCTAAGATTGTATTTCTTAAGTTGCTTGTATACTGAGGCTCAAAGTTAAATGTGTTCATTTTCTGATATTTTGATATTAAATAATTTTTACATTAAAAAAGAAACAAACAAAACCCCAACTTGGGAAAGAACAACAAATCAATAGGGCACTACTATATAGAAAACTAGATATAGGTTTTGTCCAATCATATTTCCAAAACTCAAGATGCCATGCAGATAAAGGAGCAGGAGCCTACTGGAGGAAAAAAATAACTGAAAAAGAGATGTATCTGATATTGACTGGAAATACTGAAGAACCTCTTAAACAAAAATAAATAAATAGCTTCAGTTATTGAGATTAAAAAAAGAAGATGTTTGAGATAGTCCCTTCACAATTTGCAGACTCCTTTGTGCACAACTAAATTTGTTATTGTATTTCCCCTGTAAAGGAGCATTCCGTGACTAAATTTTAATTCAGAGAATCAATAACATTTTAATCTGTTTTTCCTTGGAAAGGATAAGATCTTAAAACTAAGGTCTTAGGAGAACTTGGATTAGATTTTAAAAAAATAACCGCATCCATCTCTTTTCATAGGATCATAGAATCATGGAACACCAGGTTGGAAGGAACCTCTCCGTTCTTCTGCTCCAAACTTTCTTGGCAAAAGCATGGTCTAGACAAGTGGGCCCAGCCTCATGTCCATTGAAATACTAAGTGTCCAATGCTGGGAAATCCACTTCTTCACTGGGACGATTGTTCCAATGCCTGATTGTTCCTATTGTGTAAACTTTTTCTCTTGTGTCCTGTTAGAATCTCCATAGGCACAACTCCTACCATTACCCCTTGTCTTTTCCATGTTACTCTTTTTAAAAAAGGAGTCTCCTTTAAATACTGGAACATGGGGATAAGGTCTCCCGTAAGCCTCCTTTTCTCAAGGCTGAACAAACCCAGCTCTCTCAGCCTTTCCTCACCTGTCAGGCTTCCCAGTTCTTTGAACATCTCTGTGGCTCTTCTCTGGACCCTCTCCAGTCTGTCCACATCCTTTTTTGTACAGTGGGGACCAAAACTGATCACAGTACTCCAGGTGTGACCTGACAAGTGCTAAGCAGAGTGGGGTAATGACTTCTTTATCTCTGCTGGTGATGCCCACGTTGATGCAACCCAGCATCCTTTTGCCTTTCTTTGCTGCAGCAGCACACTGTCCACTCATACAGAGCTTGCTGTGCACCAGGTCCTTCTGGTTTATTTCCTTCAGGCTGCTTTCCAGCCAGGCAGATCCCAGCCTGTGCTGCACTCCTGGATTATATTGTCCTAGTGGAAAGACCTTACATTTGTCCCTGTTCTTCATAAGGCTCTTATTAGCCCACTCTTCCAGCCTATCCAGGTCTTCCTACAGGGTGACTCTCCCTTCTGAAGTGTCCACTTCCCCATTTAGTTTGTCGGCAAACTTCATCAGAGTACACTTGATCCCATCTTCCAAAATGAACAGATTAAACATTTCTGGGCCCAATATTGTGATCCCTGGGGGACAGCATTTGTGTCAGGTTGACAGTTTGAAAATATGTTTCCCCGCACCTCCTGGGTGTGTCTGGTCAGTTCCCCGCCCACAGCACAGACCATTAGACCACAGTGCACCCGTTTCTTTAGGAGAAGGGAGTGGGAAAGTCCATTGAAGGCCTTGAAGAAATCCATGTAGGCAATGTTCAGTGCTGGTCCCATGTCAGCCAAGCGAGTTACTTTGTCATAGAAAGCAATCAGGTTTGTCAAGTGTAATTCACCCTTGGTGAATCTGTGTTGGCTTTTTCCAAACACATGCTTCATCTGACGTGGGAGCCTGCAGGAGGTTTCATTATGTAACTTCTTCAGGGACTGATCTAAGACTGTATATTATAAAGTTGGTTTCTTTTGCCCATACACCATGCTGCATTAACCTAACGTATCTTGATTTAAATGAAATAATGTAGTATAACCCAAAATGTAGTCAAGAATCAACTTCTGGAATCTGTTGGGTTTAGCCATTAGTAAAAGAATTTTTCAGGTCACATTTTTCTTGTGAGAACAGAGGCTCGTGGTGAATCTATTATCCAGTTTCTTTGAATGTTCTCTAACTGATAAAGTATCAATGAAGACCTTTTATATGTAAGAAAATCTATTAAAGATTTATTGATGTTATTAAGAACCATGTTAAATCATGCCATAGGAATTCAAAACCAAAAAAATAATAAGCACTCAGAAGACACACAAAAAAAATTGAAAATTGAATTAAGCTAGTTTCTACCCATTTATTTAAACATAGAAAAGACAATTTAATAAAGCATGGTTTTCCTAGATAGAACAAATAGCTGGGGTTAAAATTGGAGTTTGTTTCTTATCTGCTGGGGTTTTGCACCTAAAAAAACCAAGTAAAACATGATTAATTCATTTAGGATTTAAAAAAGTGACGTGTACTACAAGTATCAGGATTGCAAAGAAGTTAGTAATGCACAATAGAAAAATCATTGAATAGCTGTTTCCAAACAGGTTTTTCTTTTGACTTCTTCATATTTACACACAACAGAAAATGTAATTTTATTTAATATATGTCTTTACCTGTGTTTTGAAGAACATTTTTTTCAGCATTAGTTTGTCTTAAGGAGTTCTCAGCTCTCAGTGTAGTCCTTATGCCATTTCCTCAGTTAAGCTAGCACAACTGTTTGCAGGTCTGGACTATGAGATTGAAAAATTGTTCCAGAGTAAAAATAAGCCATTTTTTCTAGTTATTTTTAACAAAGGGAAGTGAAGATAAGGAGCATCAGAAACAGGGACTGCCTGAGACCGCACAGGCGCTGAAAGAAGTGTTTATCAAACTATAGCCTTTCATGTCTTATTCTGCCACATATGTGCAAAAGCTAGAATTTAGAGGTAATTCAATCGTGAGTGCTCACTGACTCACTGACTGCAGTAATGCTCCATCATATACTTTTTTTTCCCCTTCTGGCTGTTACCACGGCATGAAGGAGGGCCTTAAAATAAATTTGGGGGTATCTAATTTTAAAATCTATATAGTACAAATTTTATTTGGGTTGCAAAGCATTGTGATTCATAGAACATCATGAAAACTTCTCTAAACAGAAGCAGAGACAATAGGAATCCTGTGAAACTATAGATACTATGATAAAAAGAGCTGTATCATTGCAGTGTACAGCAAACAGAACCTGACTTTATTTTCAATGTATTTGTTTGTCTATTGTTCCAGAGCTACAAATAGGTCTTGAAATTATATTTTACACATTCTGAAGATTTTGACAAAGCATCCTTCTACTCTCAAGAAGTATAATTATAACTCATATGGTATAAAATTGAGCCTCAAAACTCCCTGAAGCAGAGCCCTGTGTCAGCCTCCCTTAGTGCTAAATACATTCCAGGCTGTGGTGATGTGACAAAACTAGCTCTAATACAAGAAGTGCAGACTGCAACATTTGTTAATCTTTCCACATATGAGTGCTTAAAAAAAGCCACGATAGAATTTTAAAGGGAGCTTTTATGTGTTTTCTACTACAGAGACACAAGACTTGTAGCCACACTCCAACAACAATAATCAGGAAAGGAATTAAGATTATTTTTTGCTATTTTGTAACATGTAAACTTGGTGATTAGAAATTAAAAATACCTATTGCCTAAAATCTAATTAAACACAAAATAACACATGCTGTTCTCAATGCATATTTTCCGCATGGGATGCTAAACAAACAGATTACAGTAGTTTGCTTGAAACTAAATGAGACATCTCAAAGATGGCAAGAATAACAGATCATCATTATATAGAGACCAATAAATAATGATTAGTAATCACAATAAAAGAATTAAAAATCCACCAGAAGTGTATATATAAAACAAATTTTCAAGCCGTATTGTTTAGAATTTCTCAGAAATTTGGTTTCAAAACACTTTGTGGAGGACTGAATGATTATCAGGCTTTGCCATAAGCAAAGTCAATAGCAATTTTGACCTTGCTGACTGGTCAGTGTGATTGTTTTTGAAAATCCTATATGATTATATTATAATTACACTTTATCAAAGTAACATCTGAAACATTTTTTTTTCTGAGTAAAGTGTATACTGATGTTAAAAAATTAAAATAATTCTGAGACTAGAGAAGATATAGGGAAAATGGTGTCTCTTATCCAGCTAATATGCATAAAATACATTCTTTTTATTCCACCAATTTTTAAATTTTATTTTCATAATTTTGTTTCAGAAGTCAAGTCATATATGCCCTGATAACAGGGCCTATATTCTCTTTTGTTATTTCTAGTATTTTTTATCCCCATAAATTGAGCCTTAAAGTTGAAGAAAGGTATGAAAACACTTGACATTTTCATAGATTCAAGAGAAGTTCCCTCTGGACAAACAGTCTTTGCTGAGGGTCCCACACGATGCAAGCGAACACCAAAGCCTGGCAGTGATAGCAGCACCAGTCCCAAAGGCAGTACAAGTGCCTCATTGAGGCTCCATCTATGTCAGTCAGCATTGCTGTTTAATCTACATTGATTTGAGCATCTGAATCAGTATCTTGACAGTGCTATTCTGTGCCAGGCAGCTATCCTGACTAACTTGACTTTAGGCTGAACCAGGGTATAGAAACACCCACTGGCCCTAGAATGGTGCTGGAAACATCTGTGAGATCCTTGTGGAACTGCCTTCCCTTAAAGCCCCTTCTCCTGACTCTCCCTGAATAGTCAGAGACTGCATGGAAAATCTGCATAAATGAGTCAGTTCTTCCCTCCCAGAGACTGACACAAGTTCTGGTTTGTCAGCAGGTTTATGATTTAATTGTTTTTTCTATTGTGTATACATTCCTATTTTATCGTGTAGGAGAAAGTTATCATTCATTATTTCATAATTAAATCATGTCTTAGAAATGGAAACATTTTTTGAAACTTAAACTTTTAATATATTTCAATGCTAAATGGTTTTTTTTAAATCTTATTTTATATACTGCACCGCAAAGTATATTCTTGTATTGCTTTGTGACGTTTCTTTTCAAATCCCTATGTAATTCTAGTACTCAATGTATCATAGAACAGCACTGGAAAATGTCTCTGTGTACATGAAACAGAAATCCATACTGGGAAGTCCAATGTGTCATTTCCATTCTAAGACAATTTTCAAAAGAAACATGGTACTAAACAAAATACATCATCCATGGCGTCCAAGACCCAGTTGCAAATAATTCCAAAGCTTATGAATCTACTGTGTCTTTAAACTGATTTTTTTTTCTAAAATCAATTTGGGATTGTGATTTAAAAGCTCCATATAATCTTTCAAAAATTTGAATTTTTAATTTTACTATTTTTTCAGCATCTATTATTGTACAAAGTGTTATCCAAGAAAAGACTTTTAACGACTGTAGAATCAGTTTTTAAAGTATGAGGATATTGGTTAGGCATTATCTTTTTCTTTCTCCTTTTCCATTGAATGACCAAGGAGTGACCATACTGGTCTTTACAACTACATGAAAGGAGTTTGTAGCAAAGTGGAGGTTGGTCTCTTCTCCCAGGCACCCAGAGACAGGACAAGAGGACATGGCCTCAAGCTCCACCAGGGGAGGTTCAGGGTGGACATCACGAGGAATTTCATCACAGAAAGGGCTGTTAAATATTGGAAGGGGTTGACCAGGGAGGTGGAGGAGTCACCATTCCTGAAGGTGTTCAAGATGTGACTGAAGTGGCACTCAGTGCCACGGTCTAGGTAACAAGGTGGTGATTGGTCAAAGGTTGGACCCAATGATCCCAGAGGTCTTTTCTAACCTAAATGATTCTGTGATCCTGTGACTACAAATAGATTTCCAAGAATGTATTCCTTACCCAACCTATTTAATTTTCAAGAATTTTTTAAGTTGTTATCATTTCAATTGATTGAATTTACAATATAGAATTTAATAAATTATTTTTGACAATATTCACAAAAAATTCAAGATATATTCATTAATAATGGTTGTTCAAAAAGTATATTGTATTTTAGTCTCTTTTAACTAAGACTTTTTAAAAAATAATGTTACGCATATTTATACACTGTTTCATAAACAGGAGAAGGAAATTTTAGCAAACTTTAAATCTATCCCATCTTTTAATATTACAAGCCAGAAGCTTGGAGCAGGCAACAGCAAGATACACTGGCCAGGATCAGCACTTACATTTAATTGTTCTTGTCATGTTTCTACAAAGCAATTAATTTAATTTGGAAATATTGCATTCACAGAGAACTGTGCAGTCAGATCTCTTTCTGATTTATTTAATTGCCTCAGTAAGAGGACAATTAGAAAGTTTTGAAAATCCTGTTCCTCACTTGTATTGTAAAGGAAAACTTTATTCTAATAAATACATGATTTCTTTTGTGAATAATCACTCAGATTAATAGTACTTGATTATATATTATATTCTCTCCATGTTCCTTATTATATATGTGAATAAGGACTGAATAATGTGGATCCTAGTCCATAACTTAAGTCACATTCAGTGAATGGTACGTCCACCTGTATATTTTCTGACATCAAAAGTCATAAAATTCTAAGTGTTCTTAGAAGGCTAAGTGTTAAGAAGTGAACTCTAAAAGTAATATTGGGAAAGCATATTTTAAATTAATTTTGAATTCATACCTATTTTTGTTTATGTTTATTATTACAGGGAAAAGGGGGGAATCCTATTACAACATGGTTCATTTATTTCAGTGATATTTTTGAAAATATGGTTGGTGAAAAGTCAGGGGTTGTAGATGAATGTATTTTATATCCATTGGGTATGTGCTGTCCAGATCGAGTTCAAGTAATAATCATAAACAACAAATCCAAAATTAGGCTGCACTGGTAGTACTTGGTCATCCTTAAGTGTCTGGTTAATGATAGAACCTGTTAAAATGACAGGAATTTCTAAGGGACTACCCAAAGAGTGAGGCAGTTTCGTGAATTATTTTCATTTTGATTTAACTCAGAAACAAATTGTGAGTACACTAAAAAGTGTAGGGAGGTCTCTGTTCACTGTAAGGAACTTGACTTTCACAATTAAGGCAAAACAGATCTCATCCTGGTGGAGGTGTCACATTACAGGCCAATGTCAGATACACCATTTGACAATGACTAACTGAGAGAAGTCAGAATAAGAATGAAATTATACCTGACTCTAAATATCCAACAAATGCCAGGGATGGAATGAAAAGCACAGCTAACTACAACTGAATGTAAAGAATATCACACATCCCAGTGGCATTATCACGAATTATTTGATATATATGTCATTACAATATTTTCTATACAAAGTAAGAAGTACATTTTTTAACTGCTCAAAATTGAACTTTTTTTTTTATCTTGGACCATCCCTTGCATCAGAGTTCATCTTCTCTTCATGATTAAGTCGCCAACACAAAACCCAATTCATTTTACCTTCCCACATTTAGATAAAATTTAATTTTATTTGTGCAAAAAAAGCACCTTTAAAGGCATTGATGAATCCTTTCAACCAAATCAGGGTTACACTGACCTTCAGATAAGTTTTTCCAAGATTTTATCCATTCTGATAAACCTTAATTATTTAGTGACTAAAGGTTTTGATCAAAGATTTGTTTCCCATTTGCACACAAGTTAGTAAAAGTCAATTCCTGTCTCAGTGACCTTTAATATGTTTGGAGACTGAAAAGTTACAAGTACAGATAATGTGAAATTTTTTCAAGAAACCTCAAGATCCAGGTCACTCAGAAAAAACCTTTTATGCTGAAATAGAAATAAATATATTAAAGAAGATATGCTGAAGTAATGATTACTTCTGCATTTGCTATGCTGTAAGACTGTGCCTTTCATTCAGCACAGTGAGAAAAAAAAAGGTTTACTAAACTTTTTTACTGAAACCTTTTTTGCTATAGTATATGGAAAATATTATTTCTTCATTATACACATTGTTACAATAAATAACCAAGAGAACAACTCTCAGATTTTCTAAATCAAGGATATAAATTTTTTAAGACATTTTGAAAGTAACTGTAATTTCATAGTTATAAAATAATTTAAGCTGGAAAAGACTTCTAAGACAATTGAGTCCAACCTTTAACCTAGTTCTTCAAAGTTTATTACTAAACCACGTCTGCAAGCACCACACCTACAGTTCTTTTAAATATCTCCAGGAATGATGACTCAATCTCTTCCCTGTGTAGCCTGTTCCAGTTCTTGACAAACCTTTCTATGATTACAATTTGTCTAATATCCAATCCAAACCTTTGCTGGCATGACTCAAGGCCATTTCCTCTCGCCCTGTAACTCATTAACTGGGAGGAGAGGCTGACCCCCACCTGTCCACAACCTCCTTTCAGGCAGTTGTAGAGAGGGAAAAGGTCTCCCCTGAGCTCCCTATCCTCCGTGTTATACAACCCCAACTTCCTCAGCCTCAACAGGCCCTCATAAGCGTTGTTATCAAGGCTGTTCACCAGTCCCATTGCCCTTCTCTGGACACACTCCAGCACCTCAGTTCCTGAAGGGAGTGACCCAGAACTGGGCACGCACTCAAGGTATGGCTTCACCCATGCCGAGTACAGGTGGATGATCACTGCAATGGTCCTGCTGGCCACACTTCTTCTGACACAAGCCAGGATGCCATTGGCCTTCTTGGCCACCTGGGCACACGCTGCCTCATGTTCAGCTGGCTGTCAACCAGCACCCCCATACAGTTTTCCACCTACTCTCTCCCAAGACTGTAGCATAGCCTGCAGTTGTTCTGACCCAGGTGCAGGACCCAGCACTTCACCTTAAACTCAGATATCTAATTTTTCTTGGTTTATGTCCCCTGTCCAGATCCCTCTGCAGAGCCTTCCTACCCTCATGCAGATCAACACTCCCACCCAAATTGGAGTCATATGCAAATTGGCTGAGGGTGCACTTGATCCCCTCATTCAGATCATTGATAAAGGTAACAAACAGGACTGGCCTGAATACTGAGTCCTGAGGAACACCAGCTGGATGTAACTCTACTCACCCCCACTCCCTCACCCCCACTCACCCCAGCCATCCAGCCAGTTTTTACTCAGTGAACAGTGCACTCATCCAAGCCACGAGCAGCCAATTTCTCCAGGAAAACCCTGTGGCAAACAATGTCAATGGCTTTATTTAAGTCCAGGTAGACTGGACAGGTAGACAGACAGTCCACAACTGATGTAGGTAAGTTGTTCTTAACTGTAATATAAAGTTACACAACACAAATCCCTCCTACTGCAACCAATTATTTTTGTTTTGCATTTGGTGACAACGTTGACAGCAAATTATTGTTCTCCTTACAACAATATGTAAATTGGAAGGCTGTTAACATATGACTCCAAGGTTCTCTTTTCAAGACTAAATAAGAAAGGCTTTTAATATTTTTCATTTGTTCTTTGAGAGTGGTCATATTTTCCACATCTATTAACGTTTTGTTGCTTCTATCTCATCCCCTCCCTTCCTTAGGACTTAAAACTGCATTCAGTAATCCTCTTAACGCTTCACAAATGCTGACTAGAGTGAAATAGTTACTCTGTATGTCTCAGGACTTACCTATTTTAAATCATCCTTTTTCTGCTGGTTTTGCAATATTGGCTAATGTTCCATTTCCAACCCATTGTAATCCTGAGCCCTTTTTCTGCAGTATATCTGCCTAGCAAGCCATTCGGCATTTTACATTTTCCTTCCTAGGCAGTTTGAATGTCTTTGTTATATCCTATTTTATTGCTTTGTACCATTCCTCCAGTTTATCAAAATCATGTTGAATATAATTCTACCTTCCAGAATTTCTATAACCTTCCTGGTTAATGTTATCCACAAATACTGGTCCTTCAATTGTAATACAGATATTGCATAATGCTGCACTCAAGTTATTTCTTTCAGACTGACAGCGAACACATGCTGAGATGTTTCTGCTAAATGATTCAACTGATTTTACTGTAATTTCTAATGAGAACATATTACCATACTTCTGACAGTGTCATATGGAATTGTCACATGTTAGCAAAGAAGAAGTATGTAAATACTTCCCCGTTACTCACTTAATTGTGCTGCCATGGAATGGTATCAGATTGGGTGGTTGTGATTTGCAACTCTGTTGTGATTTCAGTAACTTTCTTGTGGTTATTTTTAATCAACTTCAGATTCTCTAGGTGCTCAGAGAGAAAAATCCCTAATTAATTATTTATTGCCTTAACATTCTAAGTGTAAGCTAGGCATGATACATAATACTCTTTTTCTTTTTAGTTTACTAGTTGTATTTTTCCATTAGATGTCCCCTCAGCCTTTATCTGTTCTGAAAGGTTCTTAAAGGTGACTGCTAATGGTTCAAAGAAGATTCCAGATCATAAATACTTTAGGGAAAAATGTTCTTAAGTTGTGGTGATCTAAGAACTTTTCTGTCTGTTAACTGATTCTGGCTTTATAGTTTTAGCCCTTAGTCACTAATGTTAATTATTTTAAGCTTCTGGTCACAATTAACCTCTTTGGTGAAGAATGAGGAAAAAAATATAGTGAAGATTTTGCCCTCTGTTATGTCATCAGTTATTTGGTCCTCATTTCTCTTAAATAATAGAAATTTTATTTCTTTCATCTTTACTTTATTTTAATGAATTTGAGGAACTTTCTCATATTTCTTTTTACCCAAGTTTCATATGGTGTGTATTTGTTCCTCAGCTTTTCTAATTTTGTTCATGCACAATTTCTTCTTTATTGTTAGAGCCCCAGAATACTTATCCACATATTGGAAGAGACTAAAACAGGTCAGACTGAGTCCTGTTAAAAGGCAATGGGAGTTATCACCAGTGACTTACATGGAGAAGGAATTTCATCCTAAAATGCAAAGGTTTTTCTAGGGCTTGGATTTGACTGGGATAAAGTTAATTTTCTTCATAGTAGTTTGTATGGGGGTATGTTTTGGATTTTGTGCAGAAAACACTGTTGACAATACAGGGATATTTTTGTTACTGCTGCTTGCACAGAGCCTTTTCTGTTTCTCACTCCACACCAGCAGCGAGGCTGGGAATGCACAAGAAGTTAAAGGGGACACAACTGGGACAGCTGATCCAAACTGACCTAAGGGATAGTCTACACCATATCTGCTCAGCATATAAAGCTGGGGGAAGGAGAAAGAGGTGGGGTGGCAACATTCAGAGTGATGTTGTTTGTCTTTCCAACTCACCCTTCTGTGTGATAAGACCAGGTTCTCCTGGAGATGCCTGAATACCTGCGGGCCCATGGAAAGCAGTGAATTCCTTTTATTGTTTTCCTTGCCTGCACAGCTTTTACTTTACCTATTACCTCATCCCATGAGTTTTCTCACTTTTCCAGTTCTTGTTCCCATCCCACTGCAGGGAGTGACGAAGTCCCTGAGACCCATTTAGTTGTCAGCAGGGGTTAAATCACAATAGCCATTGGAGCAGAGAAGTGCCATGGATAGAGTCCCAATGCCCCAGAATTAAAGGCAGCTGTGGAGGATTGACCATGGTTGGATGTCAGGTGCCCACTAAAGCCACTCTATCACTGGCCTCCTCAACTGGACAGGGAAGAGAAAATATAAAAAAGGCTTGTAGGTCAAGATAAGGACGGACTCAACTCAGGTAAATTAATTTATTGCCAGTCAAAATCAGAGTAGAGTAACGAGAAATAAAACCAAACATTTAAAGCATCTTCCCCCACACCCTCCCTTCTTCCTAATATCAACTTCACTCCTGATTTCTCTACCTCCTCCCCAGCAGTGCTCAGGGAATGAGGGTTGTGGTCAGTTCAACACATGTGTTTCTGTCACTCCTTCCTCATCAGAGGGAGGAATCCTCATACTCTTCCCCTGCTCCATTGTGGGGTCCTTCACACAAAAGACAGTCCTTCACCAACTTCTTCCACCTGAATCCTTCCCACAGGCTACAGTTCTTCACAAACTCCTCCAGTGTGGATCCCTTCCATGGGGTACAGTACATCAGGAACAGGCTGCTCTGGCATGGATCCCCTGAGGGATCACAAGTCCTATCAGCAAACCTGCTCCAGTGTGGGCTCATTTTTCTCCAAGAGTCCACAGATCCTGCCAAGAGCCTGCTCCAGTGCAGGCTCCCCACAGGGTCACAACCTTCTTTGGGCATCCACGGTCTGTAGGTGGATCTCTGCTCCACTGTGGACCCCCATGGGCTGCAGGGGCACAGCTGCCTCACCATGGTCTTCACCATGGGCTGCAGGGGAATCTCTGCTCCAGTGCCCAGAGTTCTTCCTGCCCATTCTTCACTGACCTGGGTGTCTGCAGAGTTCTTCCTGTCACATTTTCCTCATGTCTCTCTTCTCACTGCTGTTCCACTGCAGTTTTTTTCTCTGCTTAGGTGTGTTATCCCTGAGGCCCTGGTCAGCAGTGGGTCCATCTTGGAGCTGGCTGGCATTAGCTCTGTTAAATGTGGGGGAGCTTCTGGCAGCCTCTCACAGCAGCCAACCCTGTAGACCCCCCACTACCAAACCTTGCCATGCAAACCCAATATAGCAGCATAGCCATATTAGTGCAGCTCTCCACCTGTCTCATTAGGCTGCCTCTCAGTGGGAAACTCTGATTCATAGTTTGTCAGTGGCTCTGCATGAAGCTACTGTATTTCAAAAAATTTTTTAAATTTATTAACAGAAATTTATTCACAGCTAATTAACTTTATTCAGAGCTAATCTCTGAAAGCAGTGCCACTGAGTAACACATCATGAACATATTCAAAAATAATCACTTAGAGCCCTAAAAAACTTAATGCCTATGATAAATACCCTTTATTATTACTTTCAGTCATGTTTTACTGCATGTAATTTTCAGATGATCCTTTTTTTTCTTTTGAACACGATAAACTTTAAGATCAGTGCTCATGTCCCACAAAGCTAGTCAGCTTTTCTTTAACTTATCTGTTCAGACCAACTCTTTTCCTGTTTGATTATTTTAATACATAAGTTCTCTTTTTGTTTGTGAAGAGAGTCAGGCATACATTAAACAAGCTAGAGTTTAAACCATCCACATGCTGCCTTAAGAAGGCATGTTGTATAGGTCCAGTTTTCTGGAAGACTCACTGAAAAGTATCACACCTCTTGGCCCCCAACAATACGTTGATAAAAAAGGAATTTGCAGTTTTATATACTACAAACATGGAATTTGCTCCACATGATCAGCTAACTTCCAATAAACCCTTTTGAGATGGCAATACTTAAATACAAACTTTTATTTATTTACCCTGATGCTACTGAAAAATTAAGTATACATATAAAGTCTAGCTCCATAGCTATTATAAATTTGCAAGCCTCCAGTGACTCCAAGAGAATGAAATGTATTGATGAGAGTTGCAATATTGCCCTAGTAAGAACAAAAGGCAGTTGGACTTCGCATTGATTACGCATGTCCTATACAGAAACATGGGCAGTTAACATTTACCACTATAGTACAGCACTGTAGTATAAAACACAGTACCCAAGAGTTAATATAAATATGAAAGAATAAAGTTTTCCCCCCTAAAATCTAATAGCCCCAGGGCTTTGGTGCAACCACCATCTATTTATCTTTTCATTGTATCTTTATCCTTATCAACCAGCAAACTGTCAGAATGCTATACATATACATGATGGATTATTGCTATTATGCTCATGAGAATGGCAGGCATGAAGTATAAGAACAGAGTTCAGCCAGCAAGTATGACATAAATTATGTATAAGTAGCTTTTAGTGTCGAGCACTTTGAAAAGTTCAGTAAGTGCATGTTACTGAAGTAAATCACCCTATGTCACCACAGGACTGTTTCTTTCAAGGGTGTATGTAAGGTATTTTTCAACATGCTTAAAAAGTGTATGAAAGTAACTCATTTTTATTATGTAAGCAAAACACCTCTCTGGACATAGAACGATAAAGTTTGCAGGACCATTGCAAGGCCTGAGAACCTAATTACCACTGAAGTCTGATTTAAGAACTAATCTAAGATTTTATGACTTGAACTAAAGGGGTTTGAGTGTTTGAGTATCAACCCCATCTTCTTCTGTACTGTTACTTTAGGTTGCACAGAATTCTTAGCGTGCTTCCCCTCAGCTTGAATTTTGAGGATGTACAACTTGGGACAGGGCACAGAACTAGGAATTTTTTCCCTCCTTCAGTCACTCTATCTGTGCATACTCAGGTTGTGTTTGTACATGCTTCAGAATCTGTAGACTACTGTTAAGGTAGGAAGTGACAGGTTTGGTACTGTGAAGATGATGAGAGCTGAGCGCTCCCTTCTTTAGTTGTACCAACTCCTTTAGTGTATGGTAGACATTATACATTAAATAATAATAATCCAACATTTTCCCAAGGTATTTAAAAACATTCAGGTAAGATTTTACAATCTTACAAAATGAAGGGAGTATGGGTACATTAATGTTGAAAAACGAACAGAACTGCATTACCCTTTTTTATGGTTTATCTGGCTTTTCTTGGTTTATTTTAATATAATATTTGATAGCATTTTATTGTTGTTAATTCTTTACTATATAAGCAGGTGGACTGGCTAAAGTAACAGCATACAAATAAGATACCCTTCCTTGCAATCTCATAGTGCTTGAAAGCGAAAGGATTACCTTTTGCTCTAACATACACACAGGCACAGGCACCCAGCGTGCACACACACACACACACACACACGTGCACACAGAGCCCAGTGGGATTAAAAGCACTGTATCTGGCGGAAAATCAGGAACTCCAGAGGAAAGTATTTTCTTTTTTGAAGATTTGAAAGAACCATTCTTAGAGAAAAGGGAGGAGGCTTCTGATGTTAGGGATCTTGCCCCTTTCATGTTTTAAAAAGACTAAAGGAACATACCTCTTTCATCAGCCTGAGGTAGAAAAGAAGTGTCTTTCCCAACTCTAAATATTTAAAGAAGCCCTCATAAAACTTGAAAAAGGTTTGAGCTGTTTCTTTGTGGGACTAAATTCCTAAGGGTATAGGAAGACATACATTGATACTTGCCTCTTATGATATTTTACGTCTTCTATAATAGATGTATCATGGGACATTGGCATTATTTTCTATACTTGACAATAATTTGCTTTTGTACGCTTTCAAGGAACCAATACAGTGTAAATTCTAAATGGAAAGATTTTTAATACTCTTTTCTGTGTGACCATAGATATATAAAATCGAGGGTGAAAGACTACTGAGATATATCCATTATATATGTTTACTGGTAGATTTCACTGTTGACCTGAGACAGCCAAGGTAAGGCTCATCACGTAGCAGAGCTCACACGGCATGTCAAGTCACATGAGGGATTCCACTGCTGGGTTTGAATGGTTACAGAAATGGGATGCAGATAACTGAATTTTTGGGCTAGCTCATCTTTGAGTTGAAATCCGTCAAACTAAACACGCCAGAGCTTAGCTTAAAGAAGTCTTCTTTTTGTTGAAAACAAATCACTGAAAAATGAATCAGTTTGCAGTTCTTGAAAAGCGTTTTAAAACATTATCATATGACCATTTAAGTTTTCTTCTTAGAAAACAAGAGAACTGCAGAATATTTTTAAAGTTTATAATTTTTTAAATTTTTAAGCATAGCATTCTGTCTTGACTTGCACAGATATTCTCTCCGTGTGAATGTAGACTATTCTCAGAATATTCAATATTTGTAAAATGAGAGAGTTTATTGCTTGAATACTGAAGAATATTCTCTCTTGCTCCTATATACATAGTACAGCATTATTTATTTGCAGTACAAGGGTACCTAAAGGCACCAGAAAATGTCAGACATCCATTGTACAAAGCAGCACACAAATACATGGGAGGACACCAGCGTACGTACCAGTTCACAGGCCAGCTGACAGCCTCCAGTCCTTCAGGCACACATGACTATCAGCTCTGTCTGTGGCACCCTTACATGCCTTGAGCAAGCGGTGAACTTTCAAGGCTGGCTCCTCAGCTGGCACAGCTGAGAAAATGGAAACAAAGCCATACTTTTCTTCCCCTGACTTTAGAATCAGCCAGGGGCAATCTAATCCATACTGCAATTTACAGCAGCCCGGCTGCCCAAGAAGTTATTCTGGCAGCTGAGAAGCACCAGAGCCTAAGGTCATTCTCCACTTCTCCCAAAAGTGCCTGTATGCAAGGGCTAGAAAGTGAACAGTATTAAGCTTTGCTTTGGCTTTTTCAGCTGGAGCGTCTCAAAGCAGCTGGAACAGAATTAATGATTTGTCTTGTTAATATTGTGATTTCTCTTAGTTACATTATTGCAAGAGAGTAGCTTTTTGAGAAATAAAAGGATGCTTTATTTTAATAATTGATTTATTTTTCCTAAATGTGTAAATGTCAGTCTGTGGTAATTACACATATGGATATTTGGGTTTTTGTGAAATGCAAACAAATTATCTCACTGGTTGTTAAAAATCATATACTGCAGCCATTTTGTCTTTTATTTACAAAACATTTTTATTGCTCGCTCCTGTGTGACAATTTGAAAAATCTGTCTCATAACAGGGCATGATTTCTGGTTGATGGCTGGGAACTCTTAAAGAGTGCTTGCATCAAGATACAGTTTACATTTTAAATGAGGATTTTGTTTTTCCACCCTTTGAAATTACAGGGTTACCAAAAAATGCCAGAGATATTTAAAGCAAAAATTCTTTCAGCTCCAAAAATATTCACTACCGTACTCTAAAAATGTTCAGAGGTAAAACAGGCTACCTTCTCAAAAATCTAACCACCCAAAATCCCTTGTAGAGGGAAAAACACAATTTGAATCAAGGTGATGCAGTTAAGTAGTGAGTCACACACTTCAGGGGACTGGCAAAAAGGCTCTCTCAATGGATACATTAGAATGAAGGAGCCTGAGGCCAAGCCCAGAGCAGAAATACAGTGGAAATAGTGGAGGAGATAGTATCTCTTGTTCATCTGAGGAGAATACTCTCCAGAGGAACCCCACTTCACATGAGACAATCTAAACTGAAAAGACTGGAGAAACTTGTGAGACAGAAGTTTTAAAGATTTTTCTTAAATCTTCAGATTTGATTTACCAGCAGAAGCTAAGAGCTGCCAGCTCATGAACCTTTATGGCACTAGCTATCTTGGACCTTAAGGTGGCACAAATAATCTACAGATGTGGCTGGGATAGAGTTAGATTTCTTTATACTATCTTTTACAGGGCTATGCTGTGCATTTTTGACTGTCGTGTTTGGAGGGAATGGGCGGAGCTCAGTGGTGATGGAAACAGTGCTGCTTACACAGGGTTGGTTCAGTTATTACTGAGCAGCACTAATACAGAGTCAAGAATTTCTCTGCTCTCAGCCCCACCCCACCAGCGAGGAGGCTGGAGGTGCACAGGAAGTTGGGAGAGGACATGGCCAGGACAGCTGACCCCAAGTGACCCAAGGATATTCCATACCCTGTGGCATCGTGTTCAGCATATACAGCTGGAGGAGGGAGAAGGAAACGGGGATGTTTGGAGTGATGTCCTTTGTCTTCCCAAGTCACTGTAAGGCCTGATGGAGCCCTGCTCTCCTGGAGGTGGATGAACACCTGACCAGCCATGGGTAGTGGTGAATTAATTCTTTGTTTTGTTTTCCATGCATTCAGTTTTGTTTTACTTATTAAGCTGGCTTTATCTCAGCCCATGAGTTTTCTTACTTTTACTCTTCTGATTGCTCCCACATCCCACTGGAGAACACTGAGAAAGAGGCTGTGTGGTGCTTAGCTGCCTACCAGGGTTAAACCACAACAGCCCAAAAATGAAAAACTCTGGAAAAGACCAGGAATAAGCTACTGAAATACTGTTAAATTAAATGCCCCCCAGAGCTAGAAGGAAACTGAGCAGAATCTTGCAGATGAAACTTAAAATTCAATACCTAAATCTAAAGGCAAGCTTCCAAAGACAGAGATTTTAGACCACCTGAGGATCAATTACATTGAAAGCATAAAAAACCTCAGCTGGGCAACTGATATCACATGCTGAAGTGAATTGGAAAGCCTTAAGATACAACCGCGGGTATTCACTTGCAGTTATGAAGTGGAATACATTGTAAAAGGCCTTTGGCCATCTTTTTCTTTCTTTATCCCACCCATGCTTGATTTTTCAAGTTGAATATCATAGCCATTCTAATTCAGAGAAAGAGGAATTATTTTCTGCAAAATTTTGTTACAGAAACGCTCCTGGAGTTTCATTAGGGTTTCTCCTGCAAGCTGGGGTTGATGTAGATTCTGTGCTCAGAGCAATTCTGAAAAACTGAATCTTTAAAGACTGTAATAATGAAGAAGATTGCAGGAGGAGGATGTGTGAGGACTAAATGTAAGTTGTTGTTGCCTATTTACTGAGTGAAAGTAAGAAAGTTAGAGATAATGCTCTGTTATGAGGCAAGGCAGAATGTTGTTGGTGCAAGTCTGGAAACAAGGATGCCCTGATGTCACCACAACATCACCATGACTGAAAATCTATGCTCTTTTTTTTGCAAAAATGTTTGAATTCATTTGTATAAATTAAACATATTTTAATATCATATCTTTCCCCTTAGAATAAACAAAAATAAATTCCTGCCACCTACACTAAAAATTACTAGCAGAAAAAAAGAGGTTCAGTGACTAAAAAACTAAGAAGTGAAAAGAAACTCCAGAGCTCTTGCTGAAGACCAGAGAGTCAGCTTTCCTGCATCCCAAAATTTTTTGATTGTCTTTTAGTGAATGCCAGTGTATTCAACACAGATTGCGTCGGAGTAATGGTGGGCAATTTGCAGTATTTCCAATTTAAAAACTTTATTTTCTGCAAGGAAAATACTACTGAGTGTTTTTAAATAGAAAATGGAACCACTCTAAAACTTCTTTTCTTAAATATTCCCAGACTGTGTATGTTATTGCAAAAAAAGACTTCATGTCACTGGGGACAAATGTGGTAAATTATTCTAAATCCATGAAATACATGTATCTGCTTATGTGGGTATGGAAATAGAAGGGTTACAGAAGTGTTCTTCCTGTAATGAACCAAAAGGTGTTTTTTTCAGTTGCTTTCTTCTCTGAGGAAAATGGTGGAAGTGCTAGAAGGCGTATCAGAATATAAATGCATTCAGATTCTTGTTGTTTCCCGTACAAGTTATTATCCAAACAGAAAATCCCTATATTCATAGTCTAAAACACACATTTTATTCCTGTTCAGTTCTTGGCAGATCTGAGTAGGTTCTTGCATAATTTTCCAGGATGAATAAATCTCTGTGTTTACAGTTTTGGCTGCTGTCTGTTGTGCTCTAAGATAGCAGAACCTTTCTGCTATGCCAAAAGACATTCATTAAAATGAAAAACACAAGCAAGCAGCCTCTACCAGCTGATGAAATGGTATCCCATGATGATGGTGATTTACCTATTGTGAAATTAACCTTTCCTAGAATGTCTAATGATATCTAACACTAATCTAATATGGGGTTTTTTACCATAGCAAATTGAATACATTGTTAATATTTCTACTTGAGTGGTTTGGTTACATCGTCCATTATTGTACATTGTAAAACTAAAGATGGGAAGTGTTTGTAGGGAGCAGAATGTGAACAAAGTCCAGACTCTGTGAAATACTTAAGAGTCTCACAGGAATGACAGCAGCCTCCAGAACCATTTGGTGTCTGTCTTTCAAAGGCTTACTATAAATAACTTATACAATGAGCTCTGTTTTTACTGCTTCTGAATATGGTTTCTGGGGCTATGGCAATGCTGGAGGAGCTGAGATACCCTACTCTTGGCTGAATGATTGGAAATGAATACTATACTAGTTTGTCCAAGTTTGTTAAGGCCAGATCTCAGATCTTCTCAGGATCTTCAATCTTGACAGTGTTTCCTGCAGTAGTTTTCATGAACTTGCTCTCATGGAAAAGAAAGGCCAACAACAGTACTTTTAACACCTCAAACAGCAGCTTCAAGTGTGTGTGACAGGAAGATGAAAAATGTGCTGAAGGAAAATGTCAGAGTACCACAGCTCTCTGGAGTGACACTTCTCCAAAAGTAAGCTGTTCATAGCCTGCAATAAATAGCTGCAACAAATAGCATTGCTCATCTTCATTTGTACCAGCCCCAACTAACATTAATACAAAACTGAGCAGTTTCTAGACCTATATTAGCCTAGATAGGAACAGCAGTTTGATCCTGTATTACTGCAAGTTCTTTCCAATTCATAATGATGCCATCAGGCTGTAAGAGCAAAGTTTTTGCATAGCCCATGGAGTCTGGAGTCTCTGCTAAGTAGCCCAGAATTTCTGGTGTGTGACCACTGATAAGGCTGCTTTTGCAATAGTCAGCAAACTTCTATTTTGTACACTTTCTCCATTCTTGTTATTTCAAAAATCTTAAATTAATTTCTGTACTACCACAAAAATATTAAAAACAATCTCTTGGAATGGTTGTCCATCACCAACAGCTGGACTTCTTTTAAAACAAGCTAATAACACTTTGAAAGAAAAGAAGTGAACTGAGCAAGTTGCTGGTAGCCAGTTCCAGTGATGCAGTAAGTGGTGCCCATTTAGAGTGTGGTGCAGGTGTTAGATTTCCTAAATTCATGGCAGATTCTCTCTTAATCAGAAGCCTACCCTATCTTTCTGATCCACCACTGAATACAAACATTGGTATGCATAAAATAGACATATTAATCCAGGCTTGATATATTCTGGAAAATACCATGTGTAGAGGAGGAAGGATCATCTGCCCATCTTAAGGTCTTGCACTACACGCTGAGGTACATAATACCTACCAGTCAGACCAAAAGCAATCAGCCAGTTCAAATCAAGATGCATATGTGTTCCTCCTCTCTTACAGAGAAAAAAAAAAAAAAAAAAGAGTTTAACTTTTCTTGTGTTATAGTTCCCTAAGATTAAAAAGTTGAATCTTGCCCTTTGCTTCACAGTACATACAGTATGTTTGCTATGTACAGAAAGGGAACCATTCTTTCCTTTGAGACCCTGTTCCTAATTTATCCTTTGAAGAGGTTAATTTAAACATGTGTTAGTGAATGAATGAGGGGAAACGAAAACAAATGAGACAGATTTCTATTTCATTTTTTAGCTCTGTGCCCTGCTTTCCTTTATGCTTCCATTAATATTGCAGACACAAGTTCCCAGACTGATCCGGCCTTTATATTTATTTTTCGAAGTTCTACCAGCTTATTAAAATTAAAGGAGAAAAAAAAAATTACCACAGCATTGCTGCAACCAGGAGGTAAGTTTTGCGTGAGAATCAGAAGTGACCATCTTAATTTAATTAGGCTTTTCATTAATTCTGTGAAAACTGATTTTTTAGTGTCTGTTTTTATTTATTATCATATATCTGTCCTTCTCTTTTAACATACTACATAGCTTTGTTATTAATCTGACCATTTTGTCTGTTAATATATCTTATTTTAAGCTTTATTTGTAAAGAGTTTACATCTTGATGAGAATTGTATCTGCACAGTTTAACATGCATCTTAATAAAAGTTACGAAGATTTTTAAGTCTCTTACAAACTTTACATTAGAATACATCTTTATTTCAAGATCCAAAGCAGTATTCAAAGGGTTGATGAAGGTGAAGAGCTGTAGCTGCATCTTCATCTTAAAGAGAAGTAAAACTCCAGTAAAGATCAAAAGGTAAGGACACATTGGACCGGAGACTTCACTTGTTATAACACTACATAACCTACAGGTAAATTAAATGCTAAATGTAATGAATTGGCATGTCAAAGGCCAGTTTTCTCCTAAGATCAAAAAGGGGCAAGATGATTTACATATTGAAGTTTACTTCCTTTACTTGATATAAAAAAAAAAAAAGCACGAATATTGCAGGTCAAGGCAGAAAGCAAGATTTTGAATAAAACCCTGCAGATTGTCATATATATCTGCCCCAGTATGGCAGAAAAATAATCATAGAGAGCTAAAGTGATTTCTGTACTTGCATTCATTGTTCCATTGTAATGAACAGAGTATATTCCAAGTAAAGAAATTACATTTTGAGCCACAGGATATTAATGTCTTTCTTCTTGAAACAAACTGGAATGCTCAAACTCACCTTGGCAGGGTCTAAGGAAAAATGAGAATTACAGATACAGATTGTTACTTATACTGTGCATGTGTCTGTACATGTATGTAGATGCATGTGTATTGTATGTACAATATTTTGGACTTTCAAAGCAAACCTTTTCATTACCAGTGGTTGTAATCATGTTGTCCCAGCTCTTGGGAGTATTCAGAGACAAACTAGAGGCAGTGAAAAATATTTTAAAGTGACTGATGCAACAGAAGATACTTCACCCTTCTTTTACAAAATAATACCTCTTTTCAGGTCCTTCACTGAAGAACATAAACCAAAAAGTATCATGAATACTGCTCAAGTCCTATGGAAAAGTGTATTTTCTCAAACAAAACTGGCAACTGTGTTGAGACTGCAATATTGGACTTCTCTAAGGCTTTTGTAATTCTGTCACATGGCATTTTTAATTTTCCATAATGCAAGATTTTTAATCAAGAGGAAAAACATTAGGTGAATTAAAAAAGGTCTTATTGGCAGATATCAATGAGCAGGGCTGTCCAAGGAAGGTCTCCTGAGAGAGACTCCTGGTCCAACAATATTCAGTACATTCTTAGAAACAATCTAGATGATGAAATAAAATCTTAACTGATTAAATTTGCATATGACACAAAGATTAATGGGATATAAAAAAAAAAGGAGGTCAGTTTACTGTTAGAATTTAATCTAAGTCACTTGGTCAGATTGTCAGAATCCAACAAAATGCAGGCACAGACTAATACACTTTGCAACAAGAACCCCAGGTTATACTATCAGCTAAGAATTCTTGTCATAGAAAGCAGTAATTTATAAAATATTTGGAGGTCACCTTTTAAGGCTGCTTCACCATGAGCTCAGAGCAATGCTGTGGCAGGCATTACTGGAATGAAGTCCCTTGAGCACAATTTAACAACTTTAATCTAAAACAAAATATAATCATGACAAGTAATATAGGAATAGCTTGCAAAGGATGGTAAGGGAACAAATAAACATTTATAGCAAGATGAGGTAACTTTATATGTAAAAGTATATAGTTTCAGAATAATTTTACAGTTGCTAAAATAGTTTGTTTATTCAGTTATTACTATGATCTCTAGTAGCCTTTAGTCAATGAATCACTGTGGAAAATCCACTGGAATCAACCTTTTTATGCCCTTTTTCTCTTTTATGGCTACAGATATCTTTCTGCTCATAACAAGCAAACCTACATGTATATCTGACATACAAAATATATGATAGATGTTGTGCAAATCTGTCTATTTATAAGTATGCATATATATGTATAGAGATATATTTTTATGCATGTTCATATGCCCACACATCTCATCTTGTTATTATTACGATTATAATTGCTCTTTTTAAAAAATGCAGTATTTCTATAAATTTTAAAGTGAGAAAATATTTTATTTAGATATTCTAATACAAAAGCTGCAAATAGAAGATCTCTTTTTCCTTTAAGCAGAATGTAGAGTCAAGAATTTCAGAGAGAACCACATGTGATGAATTAGAAGTCCTGTGAAACTGCAAGTCATTTTTCATGCAGTATGTAGACAAAATTAACAAACTTTTGTATTAAACCTGCTCTACTGACTTAACAGTAGTTCTGTAGTTTCACAGTCAATAATATAAATAAATTTGTTTCTTCAAAGTGAAATATCAGCAAAAAACATACTGTTTTAAGATGAACATGAAAAAGCTCTGACCTGTTCTGCTCCTTTTAG
Source organism: Machaerirhynchus nigripectus (assembly GCA_013397975.1). Taxonomy (NCBI): domain Eukaryota; kingdom Metazoa; phylum Chordata; class Aves; order Passeriformes; family Dicruridae; genus Machaerirhynchus; species Machaerirhynchus nigripectus. The sequence goes on from VZRQ01004619.1 coordinate 64,179, forward strand.
GACCTTTTTGGTGATGGAAAAAAGCACTCTGTGGAATCTGTATCTTTTCCAGCACCTAATCCTGTGAAGTGAATGTAGGATCTTGGAGATGCAACATGGGAAAGAGGGAAGGAGATGTCATTCCACCCAACTGTACCATGGTTATATCAGTATTTATATCAGAAAACCCACTGAGGAACTTTCCGTGTCAGAGCCTAACACATGATGCTTTGAGATGTATTATAATAAGGCAGTAGAAATAGGCAGCAGAAATCTGTAAACCAGGACTTAGGAATTTGCCAGCAATAACTCCTATCCACCTCTAGTATGTGACACACTGTATATTTAAACTACATGTGCTATGCATTACAGACTGCTATTAATTTAAAGAATATTTTACATTTAATTTCAAAAGTCTTGTTACCATTTCTATTTTAGTTTAAATGGGGGAGATTGGGTATTTAATTTTTTATTTTCTACGAGCATAGTCTTTGAATAAGTGATTGAAAACAACCATGTAATTCATGTTCATGAATTAATGAATTAATATATAATTTTACTCTTAAGAGTTTGACCAAAAACTGTTATTTATGCCATGTGAGTGGAAAAAATGTTCAAAAAAAAATTACATGTCACTCAAAGAGGTGAAAGCTCTAGGGTTTTGGTTGACAATCTTGTTTATTCAGAAAAAAGTATAATAACAATTTTTTTCTCTGGGTATTGTGAAAATGTGTAAGCAAGGACCTGATGTCTCAGTTTAACCTTAACTTCTGGTTTGTGTGCCAGAGAAATCTATAATAAATAGGATAAGCTGCCAGGTTTACATTTCATCCACTCATAAGATTATGTTTGTTTACTTTTTCTCTGGAAGGGTAGATGGGTAAATCACATTAAAACCATACCTGACTGTCATCCAGTAAACCCACTCTTCCAGTTATGTAGTTCATTTTTCTCTTACCTCTTTGAATGAGTTTCAATGTCTAATAAAACTTTATTTACTGGGAGTGCCAAGAAATGAGTCAATAAATTTATTGAGCAAGATATGAAATAGAAATGTCAAAGATGAATAAATTTTAGCTCAGTGTTTACTTTATAATTGTATTTTTTTCATGGAATTCAATTTCTCTGAAGACTCTGAAGCATAAAAACAGCAGAAAATGAAGTCACAGTACCCAAGATGAAAAAATGTAAAATAGTAAACTTCTTTTTAGAGTAATAACTGAAAACATTGTCAATGTTGTGATTATTTAATAAAATACAGCATTTTCTGTATTACAATCTAAATTCTAGTCTGTTCACCTCCATCTGTACTTTCCTGGGAGAACTTTGGTTCTTTCTTTTAATTTTTACAGCTAAAAAAATTAATCGGGAATACTCAGCTTGTCCCTGTATGGCCTGAGTTTCTGTAGCACTTTTCATTTGCACTGTACCACAGGCAGTAAGAGACAAAGCAGGAACATAATGCCTTTAGCCCAAGCTGCAAATAAAGCATGTCTTATATTCTGCTATGAGAACTTTAATAGAATTGTCTTGAAAGACAGGTGTCTGTCAAGGAAGGCAGGAGCCTCCCCTGAAATGGAAAATGCAACCCCCTTCCATCCAAATTATTATAATTTTGAAATTAAGGGGCTTTCAGGCAAAGATATGAGGGATAGGAATAACAGTTCTTTACTAATATATATAACAACACAAACAAACTACAGTAACTGTGGCAGTAAGAGCAAACAGAGTCACAAACCCAGTGCTGGCCTTCTTGGCCGTTGGGTGCTTTCCCTTCGGTGCAGTTCCGATCACGGCCGGCAGGGGCGCTGGCGGCTCCCGGTGCGCAGGGCAGGTGCGATGGTTCTCCCGCGGCTGCAGGGGGCGCTCCGGAGCGAGCTCGGGGAGCACGCGGCAGCGGCAGCCCGGGGTCCCGGGAAGGGAC
>VZRQ01004619.1:66134-95439 GCA_013397975.1 Machaerirhynchus nigripectus
TCCCGGTGTCTGGCCGGACCCTCGGGAGCAGCAGGCTGGGACAGCAGAGACGAGCACAGATCCCGGGTGGCAGGCGAGGTGTATCAAACTCCGGTGCTGCAGCAGGAATCCCAGCAGGTCTCAATCGGCGGAGCGTACGAGCTACAAGTCGCGAAAGCTCCGAACAGCGGCAGGGACAGAGCGGCAGCAGCCCAGCTCCCAGCACGACAGGGCTCAGGAATCCCGGGGGTTCTCCTGTAGAAAGCAAGCAGCCGAGAAAAAAACCCAGAAGCTTTGCAGTGCTGACGGAAACTGTCCACTACGATGGCAGGCAGCTCTCCGTCTGCCCTCTGAGAGCACCAGCCAGCACCCCCCCCACCCCGGGTGTACCCAACCCCCAAGTGACAAAAGGGTGGCCAGTTGGACCCTGCCCCTGTGGCCAGGTCTTTTGTTTCTCTTAAGCACCCAGTAATTTTTCCCCTGGCAACAAATATGGGAAAAAATTTTTAAGAGAAAAAGAAAACAGGGTAACTCCTAAACCCCAACAGAATTATTCAACTCTTGGTGATTTTGAAAAAAACAATGGCTTCTGGGATAAAAATTAATGTATTTTCAATCCCTATTTTAACCACAAAAATCGTTCAATAAAAGCAAATTATCAATTCCACTTTTCTCTGCGGAGCTGTGGCTTGTTCCTTCATTGGACTTAGTACATAACCATCTGGGATTTTTCTGCATACATACTGTACGCTACACACAGTTGAGCCCCTGCTTTTCCAGACAGCCTGGATTCACATAGACAAGTCTCAAAATTTTCTTGGACAGCAGGAAGGATATGTATGAACCTTCGCCACCGGTGTCTGCAATACAGCTGCTGTCATTATAGTGAGATCTAGACAGATCTGAGTTAGCAACTAAGCAAACCTGTCAAATATAATGTTTGAGTTCGTAGCCTTCACTGGACTTTGATGTTCCGAGGACTCAAGTTATCTAGCTAAAAATTAATACAGATTTTGCATTATACAAATCACAGTGACAACTACAGTGTAGACACATGATTTGTTACTGTTCAGTGCTTTTTACAGTCTTAAGTCTCAGCAATTCTCATTACAGTGCCCACATACTAAGTGCAAGTTAGGATTAATGAATTCTCAGCTGAAAAAAAAGGTCTCAGCCTCAAAATGATAACTGTTTGACAGCTTGTAAATTGACAATATTGAGACTACTTTATCTGACCCTCCAGCTCTTTTTGTTTCTTTGGTCCAAAAAGATAGAATATTAGAAAATGCAATAAGAGTTTTGATAGGTCTTTCCTATAGGCTCAGTAAAATTCTGTTCTTGACTGAGCTTTGCAAGGACAATAATTACATCATCACAGCTCATGAAACATTTACGCAAAGATTTTAAATCAGTCACACATAAAACAAAATGAAATATTTGACCTTTTTTAGCTGAGATCCAAATACATCTACAGAGGTTATAGATAGGTACAGTACTGTGTTATCACTGATCAGCCTTATCATGTTTTGCTCCTTAGAATGAGACCCATTTACAAACAGCATAAAAATAAACATGACAATAAGACTAACACAATTTAATTTCAAATTGCTTAAACAAAGAAAAGCACGCCTCCTTTAAAGAATGAGGGAAAATCATGGCATTTTTATGAAAGGCTTCTTAAAGTCTACCAAAAATACAGGATTTATGTGAATGTATGGTACTACAGAAGTGCTGAGAGAAAATGAATGAAAACAATTAAGTAGTGTAAATTTTAAAGGGCTGCAGAGGTATATCAGGACCTTTGCTGCTGCTCACATGGACCTATCAACTGCTAAACTATTTCAGCTAAAAGCACTATGCAAAACAGGTGAGATCCTTATCCAAATAGAAGGGTTGTCTGTCTGTCAACTATCTGGATTCCTGTCTTGGTCCCACAGGTGAAGATGTGAATAAACTTTAATAACTTGCCATAAATTTATGACCTGCTTATGAGAGTAGCTAATATTTTTTAATTAATGGATAAATACTCTTTTTTTTCAAAAGTGCTATAACTCTACTATTACATTTTTATCAACAATATAATAGTATATTATCTGATATGAATCACTTACAGACTATTAGCTCTTTGTGGTTAACTGTTTCTGAACTCTTTGAGAGCAACTTTATTATGGTTAGCTTTAATCTCCTCTTGATCTCAGTTATTTTCCACATGCTCTACAGTACCTATTATCTTAAATCTTGAGTTCATTTGCAGACTAATATTAGAATAATAACTTCAGATAACCAACAATGTTTCAGGCTTAGCCCTATATTGACCCTTTTACAGTCAATATTTGGACATTTCAAGGATATTTTTGTATGAATAAAATATTTAGTATCAAAAGTCAGTTACTGGGATGTAATCTTCCATTAAAAAATTTATTCCTCTTCAATACAGGGAAAACAAACAGTGGTGCTATCTTGCTCAAAAATCCACACCTATGACTCCATCACTTTGATCTCAAATACTTTTCTTTCTGATGCCTCTAGTGGTTATGTTCACAAATCCATCTTCCAGGATATATGCCAAATGAAAAAATCCTACATTAACAACCAGGGAAATTTCTAGTCCTAGGTTTTTGCTTCTGGTCAGCTCTGGGCAATGGTCACCCATGGTAACCTTTGCTGGTGGCTTTTTTCCTCTGTTCCCTTATGCTGACAGGCTTAAACATGAGATAAAGAATTGTTACTTATTTTACTTGCACTGTCCTGTTGCTACCAAATAAAAAGGAAAAATTCCATGTAGGAAAACTTCATGTTCTGCAATGGGACTGGGGATTATTTTAGGTGATGGTGGAGGTTAAAGTGTTAGAGGATTTTATTGCTCCTTTTGTTGAGCATGGCATGCTTTAAAAGCCTCGTAATTTAATTTTTTTAATTCACACTCCATTTGAGGAAATCATAACACTTCAACATTCAAAAGTAGTGAAGATCAGACAGGTGCTTTAACATAAGGACATTACTATTATTAAATCCATGTTACCAGAACTCATTATGGATATCATGGTTCTGTAATCACATACAGTTGTTAGTAGCCTGGTTATTTTTATTTGCATTTGACTTAAGCAAACTCTTGGATGCAACTTCCCTCCTTAGCTCTGTGAATTGTTAAAACAAAAGAATACCAATTACAAGTAGCACAAGTATTCAGTTTTTCTATGGAATTCTGTATTAGGGCAGAAACAGTGTTCGTGAAAGTAGATTTTGAAAATTTGAAAATAAAAATTTTCAAGCAATGAGGTCACTTGAACCTCTCATTTTTTGCACTCTGAAGAGCTTTTTAATAACTTTCTGACAGTTCAACCTATGATAATAATAAATTAGATCTAAATTAGATATTTGCTTGCTGATTAATAAATGCTGAACTTTTTGTGTGTATGTGACATCGTTATGCATCCATGATAGGAAAAATAGCATTTGCAAGCTGAACTAGATAATTAAAACTGTTTCATTTCCAGGCAAATGTTATTTTCCAGTGTAAATTAATCCTCTGCTACAGCAAATTATCAAAACTGGTCTAGGCCCTTTAATGAAAGCAGAATGTTAACAGGCAAATATAGAGTCCTCTAAAAATCCAGTTCCCAAAATGTGTAGTTACTGGTAAAAAAAAAAAACACTGAGAGGAGGAAAAAAGTATTAAAGTCATCTTTCTAAACTATGAAAAGGCCTTTTTTGATGTAGGAAGCTCAATGGTGAATTTTCACCAAAGTAATAAAGCCATTTCTCCAGTTTTATTGAGTCTGTTTTTACCTTTCCATCAACAGGTGTGCAACATGGGAAGTTTTTTGGAATATGAAAGGAATTAACTCTCTTGGTTTTGTTGCCTTAGCCAGTATAGGTATAGGAGCCTGGATTCAATTTGATCCCTTCTGATACTGCCAGATTATTATAGCTCTTGTGTACTGAATATATTCTGTGAGGTTCTCTCATGTTCATCTATTGAAAATTCACCTCTGAAAGTCCTGAGAATGAGATGGGCAACTAGATTCATTATACTCTAACACAAAACTTAGTAATTTCAACTCCCTGCATTTGAAAATGTGCAAGAAATCTAGCTTTGATTACTAGGAAATATCCTGAAAGGTAGAGTTTCCATTATACTTGTAACTGGACAAAGGCAGTATTATGAAGTCCCTTGAAAGTCAGGTAAGTTCTCCATCAGCTGAAGTACTGGCACTAACCCAAGAAGAATAGATTTCCACCTTGCTGTGGTTTGTATGGTCTAGTTAAATATATGTGTTCAGAAAAAGTACATATATTGAAGCTTTAAAGGGTTTTTTGTCTGCTAAAATTAAACAGCCTTCAGTATTTGTGAGGTGATGACCAGAAATATAATAATTTACTAATGAGGCTTTAGGTATTAAAGAAACTTAGGAATCTCTAAGATTCGGGACCTTAGGGGATTCATATTAATGTTTTATTTCAGATTGGAAGAGTGTTTTGAAGAGAATCTTTGAAGAAAATCTTCAATTTTACCCTCTTGCCATCCTTTGGTTTACGTTCTGACTGCAGGAATTTGATTACATTGGAGTACATACCACTGGGAGACTCATTCCAGCTGGTGAAGAATAGCGCTAGACTGAAACCCCACAAAATTAGTAGTTTGTTGTTGTTAGGTTCTCAATACCAACCATTTCACAATGCAGATCTACTCCTACAGTACCACACAAATTGTGATCATCTTTTGGGGATCTTAGTTTTGGACAGTAAGGACTTCACAGTTGCCTGTCTCAAACCCTGTTAAGACCACAGGACTTTGCCATGAGATAAGCACAGAGAGGAGCATCAGGATGGCGCTGGTTCTGGGCCTGGCAAGGTCTGGCTGTCACATCCTGGGTAATGCATCCAGACAAGGCTTCCCACGGAGGCAAACTGTGTAGAGGGACTACTGCCCATACAACCATCGCTGGTCAAAAGAAGTTATGGGTCAGATGGCATCTGTGGCCACTGATGTCCCTCCCTTCCACTCCAAATATGCCTCTGTGGATTCCTGGAACTTGGACTGTAAGTTAAGCCATCTGATGGGCATATGAGATAACACCTGGACAACAGTACCACCTTTATCTCAGACCTAAGGGGAGGTAAAGAAAGCTGGGGGAGCACTGATAATGGACACAAAGGACCCACAAAGAAAGCCAATTCAGCAACTGTGCTGAAATCAGCTCTGATGGAGTAAAAGGTAATTCCAGCATGGGAGGGTTGTGCACATTTCACTGACTCAAAGAAACCCACCAACTCAAAAGAAGAGAAAGAGGAGCATGAAATTAATTAACATTAGAAGTGAGGGAATAATTTAACCAACAGAATAAGGGAAATGTGCAGCCAAAGAGCATTAACTCCTTTGTTTGATAGCATGTACAAATAGTGAAAAGTGTTGAACAACTTTCAGATGCCGACCAGCAAGAAGCCCAAGGTGAAGAAGGTCAAATGGAATGTCCCTGGATGCACGGGTGGTGACTATCTTCTGCTTGATTTTCCTTTCTCTCTCCCCCCCTCCCCCCTTTCTATTTCTTTCTATCTCTCTACCTTGAATTTTACTGTTAAATAAAATCTGTACTATTGACATATTGGCATATTGCCTTGTTTGCACTTTAACTTGGGTAGAGGAATCTCACAATAATCGGATCCTAACATGTTCAAAGGTTGTAAAGTATCCCTGGATTTTAGAAGAAAAGATTTCAGACTATTCAGAGATATGCTTGGAGGAGACTAGGAGAGCTGGTTGATATCCAAGGATCACCTCCTGAAAACTCAGAATAGTCCATTCCAACAAGTACGAAATAAAGCAAAGGCAGCAGGGGCCCAGCATGGACAAGGAGTTCTAACTGAACTTGGACATTGAAAGAGGACGTACAAGAGGTGCAAGCAATAGCAGGTGATCCAGAAGGAGTATAAAGCTGCGGTCTGTGCAGGGATGAGTTAGGAAATCAAAGGTCCACCTGGGATTGAATCTGAGAAGGCATGTGAAGGGACTCAAGGAAGGACACTACATAAACAGCAAAAGGGAAGCTAATGTAAATGAGGAACCGGTGCTGAATAGGGTCAGGGTCCTTGTGCCAAAGGACATGGAAAAACTGGGTGCAAGTCCAGGAGGAAAGTCTATAGTAAGTTTCATCCTCAGTGAAGGAGGAGCAAAGCAGGGAGAACATAATCAATCTGCACATACGTAAGTCCAAAGGCCTGATGTGTTACATCCAAAAGTGATGAAGCCCAAACAGCATCTGAAGGGATACAGGCTTTGTTTGAGATGTAAAAGAATAATGAAAATACTAGTCACACCAAGTTATTCTTCCAATATTTAAAAGTTGTCTTAGAGTTTTTGAACTCCTGAAGTTCAAATGAAAAACATAAGGTGAACACTTGATGAGTTAGAACAAAAAAAAAACCAACTCCCCAGACATTTGTTCTTACTTCACAGAAATGGGGGAAATTAATCCATTTTAATGATCAAATCAGCTTGACCAGGAGAGGCAGGTAAAAAGATTTTCTCAATTCTGATGTCCATAGGAATGTGCAACATTCTCAGCTTGAAGACCTGAGCACAGTTTTTGCAAATCAACCAAGCTCTCAGTTTTCCATTATACTGACATCAGTTATATGGATATCAATATTGACTATACTTAGATTGCCAAGAGAATAAAAAGAAAAAAAAAAGGATATCAATTCCATTGATTGAAGCTCAACAAATAATGGCATGTTAGCACAAATGATTTTGAGGTAAATACCAAAGCTCTTAACCACTTTACCTCTAAGAAAAACAACTTTGGTGCATGTTTAACATACATTTGAATGAAAGAGGACTTTATTCTACATTCATTGAAGATGGCAGAGTGATTTTTCATTTTTAAGATCAGGAAAGATTACGACTTTTTGTTGTTTTTTTTTTTAATACGTATTTATTTAAGAAAACTAAAATATTTGAGAGTTTAATAGATTCCAGACAGCTATGATACATAGACTGCATATCTATCATGCTTTAAAAATTGAATTAAAGTTAAATAACTTTTCTTCAGTAATTTTCCTGTTTTGTATTATTACATATTCAGCTAGAGCTACCTGATACCACTTTATATCCTTGAGTTATGTGGAATGGAATGTCAAGTCTAAAACCAATCTAAGTCGTGCCTTTTGTATTTCTACACGTTTTCTAGTCAGCATAGCAAATGCAGAAAACAGAACTCATCAGTATTGCTGTCTATTAAAGGTCAGTGTAAAATACAAGCATTACATTGCCAAATACAATATTGAATTTGTACTAGTTTGAAAACAAACCAGAGGGAAATTGCAGGGCAGAATTATAATTTAATAGGAAAATTTAAATAAATGCAATAGTACAAGAACACTGACAGAGTCAGGACACAACCTGACACCCTGTTAGTCACGGTGGTGGTAGCAGTCCAGGTGAAGTGGTCCTGTTAAAGGAGTGGTTCTGTCAACAGGCTTGGTCTTCACCTGAAGTCCAGTGGTAGCTCTTGTCTTCTGGGAACCCAGTAGGTAAGGGTGCTTGTGTTCTTCCAAACCCCAGATTATATCCAGGTGGGAATTCTTGGCTCCTCTCCCCTGGGCAGAGCATCTCACAATGGGCTGATGTAATTCTATGAGCCATGCAGTGGGTCCTTGATAGCCCATTAAACNATTTTGACTGCTTTTTACATGGAAACTTTAAACATACTTAAGTTTTATCTTATCACTTTTATTAATTTGTCCCTGTATCTACACTAATATATCTGTCTATTGGTGTGATCGTGTGCTCAGCCCCCCAGCCTGACCTTTATTTCACATGACTTTGCTCAAATGATAATCAGCAGTGTCAGTTTTAACTGATGTGTCTGATCTGGTCACGACTACAACCAACTTGTAGTGGATTCAGGGGAGACAGGTAAAAACAAAATAGCAAAGAGCTAACCTGAGCAATGTGCCTCCCCTAAACATAATGCTGGTCAAGAGCCCAGTCAAGCCAAGCAGGGAAGAAATTAATTCTATGGTTGGTATGCAAATGTGACAGTGAAGCAATTATCTTAGTCCATAGACAATGGACAGCCCAGGGCCCATTGAGCTCTCCTGCACAGCAGTGGGCTGCAGACCAGGATCTTCCCTTGGGTAGGGGTGCCTCTGGAGGTTATTTCTCAAGCTTGATAGATTCCTTCCCACAACAGATTCTCATTAAATTCTCATGCTGAATTTTGAAATGTTAGCTAAGTGATATAAAGAATTTATTGTCCACAAAGAATCCTTCAGATAGAAACAAATGATCAAGTTCTGGAACCAAGTCTGAATCCAAACAAACTCCCGTTCAAGAAGGACAAACAGGCGTTTAGAACACAAGGTGGTCCTTTCTGAACCTCATGACTCAACAGGTCTCCCTGACAGTTTTGTTTGACCCAGACCTCTGCGCAGTAAATAATTTAGCGTACACTTGCCATAGAATCTTGTTAAACCACTGTTTCACTTGCCATCAAACTTTGTTAAATCACTGATTTATATTAATAGATGTGTTGCTACTTCTTTCTTACAAGTGAAGTGCATCCTTCCATCTGTAAAAGTTTGTCACATAATTTGTGTTTACAAATAATATGGAGAAATATGTGAATAGGTAAATATTAACAAACTATCATGGCTTCTTATGAGAATTTTGTCCATGCTAACATGTTGAAATGTGCCCTGAAGCTTTCAGGAATTCAGACTTCTGGACACCTGTGACTGCTTCAGCTGTTGTTGTCATACTTAGGAATAAATGTTTCACTTAAAAACAGTCCATTCTCCCTACTGCCTGGGCAAATATAGGATCCAATGAGAATGTCCCCACTTTTTATGGGCTTGCACATATACCTTAGGTTAATTGGGCTCTGCTTTCAGCTGTTTACAGCTGGAAGGGTAAGGGGGAAATAGCTTTGAATCCTTCTTACTCCAGAATTCACAATAGACTGAAACAGCTTTGGAGTTTTCAAAAATTTTCCTTTATAAGAAGTAGGAAAGGCATAAGTGCTATCACTTTCAGATGAGCAAGCACACAATAGAAAATTAGTTTCTTTTTCCATATGGAACTTATCCTTCCCACCAGCCATTGTCACAGGAAATACAGAGGCACACTGAGTCTCATTGTCTCAAATTTCTTCCTAAACTCACTCCGCTTAACATAGGAGGGAAGAAAAAAACCGTGTGCATAGAGTAATTAACAGAATTTTTTTAAGTCATCTTTGGAAACCTTTAGCAGACTCTTCCTTCAGAGAAAGCAATTGTGTGTTCTGACCTGGCAGTTACTTTGAACCAAATAAAAGAGGACATACTGTGAAAGAGATTACACTAACTGTGCTGTGCAGCTATCGCTGTTTTCTATTAGACAGCAAGAGCACTTACTTGATTACAGTTTTCTAAAGGCAAGATTCGTGTTTACAAGCAAAATATCTAAAAAGGAAAGCAGCTTATGAAAAGATTTATCAGTAATAACCAGCATCTGGAGCCAAAGGCTGAGAGAGACTTGGCCTCTTATTTAGCCATTTCCAATGCCTCTCTAACCAGAAAATCAATTAAGTGACTTTAAACTAACACAAGCATATCTGCATAGCAAAACAGAATTCAGCCCAGAGGTATTTCTTTTCGGCCTCTAAGATGGTGATCATCTGAGAATTTGGCTGAGGGAGAGAAGTCAGCATCTCAGTGAGACAATCAGATGGTGAAAAAAGGGAAAAATAATAATAATAGTAATAATTAAAAAATCTGTTTTAACATGAGAACTGAGTGGGTAAGTAAGAGCTAAAAATTTTATTCTAATATTGTTTTCATGGAACAGTGACTTTAGAAAAGAGACTATGAGAAAAATAATTTTAACTGTGTCTGAGTTTGTCTGTGTCTCAGACCATTAAACTGGAGTGTCTTCACTGTGAGCTGAGGTGTGAACTGAGATAATTATACTAATTCTTCTGACTGGGAAAGCTGACTGTAGCGAGAGAAAAAGAGCAATTTTTAGAGGGTATAGAAGAAGCCAGGTGACACAAATCTTTTCCACCTAAACGGATGCCACATTTTATTATGGGAATTCAAATATATGTGGAAGGACAGTAAAAAAGAGAAGGAGGAACGTTGCATCTTCCCTGCTTTCCACTGCAATTGTGCTGCTTGTCCTGTCCTATAAGCGCCAGGAGGTATTTGAAAACCTTCTCAGTATCTCTTCCTCCACCCTGTATTCATCTCCATCCAATACAGCTGGTCACAGGAGCTAATCAGTTACATTAGTCTGCCCTGATAACTCTTTCTCTGCTTTGGATGCATTCCACTCTACAAAAATGTACATGAGACACAGAACAACAATGCACACCTGCCCAAAAATATCTTGAACATACTACTTCAGGACTAAGCAAGGAAAGGGTTCAAAGGAGACCACAGGGATAGAGTAATATAATGGCAATGCTGTGATTACTGTTGTGATCACAGACTGTTATTCAATTATTTTTCTTAAAAAAAGGGTTAGCAATAGCGCTGAAATAAATGGTCCCACACATACCCATGTCTGTTCATTTGCTGTTAGCGTTTGTAAGTCCATTAAAAGAAACTGGGTGGAGAAGTTAATTTGGAATACAAATTAAAGCTTTTTCAATACTTTTGCATTACTTCCTTGATGGTATTTTTTTCATCAGGTTTCATTTCTTCACTGCTTTTGAAAATAAATTCTGTACTATTTATAAAGAAACTTACACGTGGTGCTTCCATAAAGTGTTATGGCACTTGAACTCCTCAAAAAGACCTCAGTTCCTCTTGTTATGGGTAGCAGAGACATGAAGAACCACATCTTTTGATCCTGCCAGTACTAGGAGAAAGGATAGATGGTGCCTAGACACTCATCAGGAGTTATCAACTCATACTTTGACCTGTCCTCAGCAGCTGCAAGTTAATGTTTTCAGGCAGTAGAGAAGACGAGTGACTCACCTCATACCTAGATCTGCCTCAGAAACATCAGAGCTTTCCAGTCTTATTAACCAGGGAGAAATTTTAATGTTTTGGTTTTGTTTTTTTTTAAAAAAAGGGGTTTTTCACTTTCTTAGGACTTGGAAGAAGCCTCCTGTTTGAAGGATGTGAGCACAAGATCTGAAAAGAGTGAAGGCTCAAAAATCCTATTTTATTCTTAAAAATCACAGAGTCCAAGCCTTATGAGTTTAATACACCTGAAAAATGTAAACAAATATATTTTCATATTAAATATGTACTTAGTGCAATGGTGAGTTGAAATAGCTGGAACCTTTATTTCAACAAATCATCCAATCAGTCAGAACAAAATACCAGTTGAATTTTTTGCCATTGGCTAAATCACAATGAGAATTTTGTGCTCTGGAGTATGAGTCAAGTAAGTGCACTGCATTATGCAGAGGTATGTATATGGATGAAATAAGGGAAAGACAGAACAGTTCCTTCTCCACGCTACTTTCAGAAAGACTTGGTAGCTCTTTGAAAACCTTCTTACACTGAGCAATTTGTATATGTCTTGCTTATGCTGCAGCCCAGAAAAAAGAATGCTTTTATGTGCCTTTTGTTTATTTCACCCTTTTGTAACACATTTGGGGCTAGGGAAGGTGAATGACAGAAACCATGGAGATAACAGTGATAACTGCTAATCAGCCCTATATAAACTCAAAGTGATTGGCCTCAGGCTGCCTGATTAACAAGGCCACTAGCAGCTTGTGCTGATGATCCACTTTACAATGTAATAGAGAAGACAATTACCCCATAAGAGGTGAGATCAGCACACCATGTGTGGACATCAGACATAGTATCAAAGGCTGAGACCAAGACGAAACCTTTTTGCACAGGGGCCATGCCTCCAGTCAGAACAGGGACAAGGACACATCCAGCATGAGTGTCCTGTGAATCCGGATACTGCAGCCAGTCTAACCCAGACCAGAGGGAAAGGGACTATAGCTGGTGTGAGTATCATGTGTAAGACAGAAACACTAGAATAGAAGTTGCTCTCTTATCTGAACCATCCTGCTTAATAAATTACTTCTCAATCCGTGGAATGATGTGGTTCTCCACATGACATGGAGAAGTGTGATTCTCTGGTTTTGGTCCCCTACCCAAATCCCTAAAGAAATTATTATTTTCATAATAATCAAAGAAGACCAGGTTATCAAAAGATTTTTCCCAAGGTGAAACATACCCAGGTAAATTATTAGCTTGTCTGTTTCCATGGGAGAAAATACATAAGTATGTAAGTACCACCTATCTACAAAATGTGAATGAAATTACCTTTCAAGGTAATATGTATTTTTTACTCAGTAATGTGGTTTTTCTTTTGCAGAGTCCTTGCAGATGTTGCTTTGCATAAGTCATTCCATTAGATCTGCTTCTGCCCCCTAGCGAAAAAGAGTAGTGGTCATGGGCCAGAACGGCAGAAGAGATCACAGTCAAGGAGCAGCCAAAGCTATTTCTTATTCTCCTATAATTTGTCTCTTATTTCACATGATAACAACAAATTCACTTCCTGTTACTCCCCCTTTTTAACTCATATTAACCATGTTAGCAGTCTATATTATCAAACATAGTTGTTTTGAGTTCACCCACCCGCCTTGGTTCCTTCTACCTTACTCTTACCCACCATCCTCAAGGTTATCAAAGAGAGTCCTTCAGCCCTGGTAACATTCCAGTCGTCTGATCTATCTTCTGCTCCACTCTGGCATTTTCTTCTGAGGCTCATTGCCCTCACAAAGCAGTGACTCTAGAAGCACCACTCTAATTTTGGGATTCCCATCCATGTGTCACACATTCGTATTAACTGGCAGGGGCCTATATATATCATTAAAATTAACATGCACATATATATATAACAACATTGCACATTTATCAGACACCACCTACTTCAGAAAAAGAAGGTGGCACTTTGAGCCAAATACTCCATTCTTGTTTTATACAGTAATCCTTCTCCACTTATTGCAGGTGTAGCAGAGATGTATGTGGTGTTGACACAGCAATTCAAGAGCTACATCTTTTGGTTAAGAATTACTTTCACATTACAAGGAAAACCATATGCATAATTTTGATTTTTTTATTTTATTATGTTAGAAAAAGTCTTGCACTGTTATATTTTAATGAGGTAGTTCTGACAGTTTTCACCTGAAACAGCTGAAAGTGAGGACTAGAACTAGTCTCAGCATAAAGCTGTCTGCCAGGGAATTTGTCTTCAACACCCGGAATGCCTTTGATAATATCCCAGACCTTGCTGGAACTTTTTCCCTGCTGAAATGAAAGAATAATAAAACTGTAAAATAGTTAAGGGGTTGACTAATCAAAATTCTGTTTGCTTCAGGATTCCTTAAGCTCAAAATGAGGCAGGAAATATTGTTGACCAAACTTTACAGACAGAAGCAACTGATCTGGCTTTTCCCTTTGTTGGCTTTGAGTCAATAAAGATAACATTTCATTACGTGTCACAAATGGAAACAAGAAGAAACTTAACTCTTTGGAATTGTCAGATTCATTACTGTGTGTTAATCATGTTTCTTTTAAATTTGTTTTTTTGTAGATGCACCTATCCTGTATGAGGTTTACTTTGTCAATTACATTAATATCTGTAGAATTATATTATGAGACTTACAAGTGAGAACACATTTTCAACAAAGACTGGTTGTGAGGACTTGCCACAGTCTTCTGTGTTTTGAAATAGGTGTAACTGATGATTCAGGATTGCACATAACCAAATTATCTGTCAGCTACAGATATGCATTACTCGCACTGTTACTTGATCAGATGTCAGTTTTACAGTCTACTGCTCTTTCTTTAGCTACCAGCAATTTGGATTCAGACCTGTTCTCCCATTACCCATAAAAATCAATAAACTTAGAGTTATTTAAGAGTAATTGTAATGCTTCGTTGCAGGCAGCAAAATTGACTGAAAATCTGAAGCAGTTGAATGCAAGAAAATCTTTGCAATTACATTGTTAACACTGGCAACTAGACAAAATTAAAATATTTGGTTGTGGTCATTTGAGTATACTTGGGGTGTTTGGTATCACTGTTATAAAGAATAAGGATAGTAAATAGTATATTTTGAAATTTTTGTGTACTTTTGTGAATTTTTTGTATTTTTATTCTGTGTATACTCCAAAAACAAATTTCAAGTCCAATCTATAGACCTGAAATTCCACCACTGCCAGTGCGAGAACTGTCTCTTCTTGAACAAAAATCTTGAATGAAGACTCCTAGCTATCATTGACTTAGAGACAAAAACAAATTGATTTTAATATTTACAGATGTTAAATTCACTAACACAGACCAGAATAAACCCCAAGGTAAGGGATGGACTCTGGGATTTGCAGTGTCTATTTTCACTGAAAAATATTGTTTACTTCATGGAATCCCATTGTTCCTCTGTTGGGATATGGAGGAACAGGAACAGACCCTTGGCCTACAAGTCCAAATCATTGTCTCTTAATTTTGTAGTTGATGGACTGACATTTTCTCTGATACAATTTTACCAGCAAAATTTTAAGACTAAAGTCTTAAGCAAGGAGTTCTGACTGTAGCATTGTGATATTTTTCTATATTGGTCCATTCCGCTGTCTACAGGAATTTATAAAATAATTTTTTTATTACTGAGAAAAAACCCCAAACCTCAGTTTCTTTCCCTGACTGTCATATAATTCTGGAAAAATATGATGCAAGTCAGTAGACACCAACAGGAGGTAGGTGAAAAAAAGGGACAAAATTACCTTGCATAATTTGTTATTCAATAAGTTAAACATAATTTAAAATATCTCTAAGATCACAGGAACAAATTACAGTACCTTAGAGAATTAATGTTTATGCAATGATGGATGTACCAGTGCAGTTCCTGTGGGAAAGGAACACCAAGAAAAGGAATAAACACTTCTGAAGATCTGCCATAGAGAAAACAGGCAGGATTCACCTAATCTTTCACTGTCCAGAAGTTAAGCATGTAGTCTACGGTACTTGACTAAACTCCTTTATGTGTTAGAAAGGAAGGAGATTGGCTTCTCTTGAGGACAGTTTATCTTACCTTCCTTAAATGTTGCTCTTAATAATGGATGAATCACCCTCAGGAGTCACCTCTTTTTGTTTCTTTACTTTGAAGAAAAAGTTGGCATGAATGACAAGCTTGGATTAGGCATCTAACTTTGAGGACTAAATTAGGTGAATTGCATTTTACCTTTACTCAAGGCATAACTCTTATTCCAAGGAATACAGGCATTAACTTGGTCTCCTCAAAGCATAGTTTTCAAAGGTCTTTTTTTAGGTGGATAAGCCTCTAGTGGATTTTAAAAGTGTATAAATGACTAACAACCTCAACCTTGCAATTATTTGGGCCTGGAAGCACAAGGACTTTTAAACTCCCAAGTCATGTATATACACTCAGTTCTTCCTAGATTCTAATGAGAATTTAGTTTTTGAATGGGACTTTTCTGTTTTGCTGCATATTTCGACTATGGCTTTGAAAAGTTGACCTTATATGGCTACAAAAAACTGCATTGCAACATGATGTCAAATTTTTTAGAGATACCCTTAATTATTTTACTTAATGTGTCAAAAGATTATTTAGGTGAAATAAACTCACATCAGCTAAACTTAGGTTCACTTTTCTCACTATGAGGGCACACTGGAACAGGTCACCCAGAGAAACTGTGGATGCCGCATCCCTGAAAATGTTCCAGGCCAGGCTGGATAGGGCTTTAAGCAATCCGGTGTAGTGAAAGCTGCCCACGCCCATGGCAGAGGGGTTTGAAACTAGATGACCTTCAAGGTCCCTTCCAACCCAAACCATTCTATGATTCTATGAATCTATGATTCTATGAAGATGCCCTATTTCTTAGTACAAATTAGATATTAAAAACAAACTAATGAAAAACCCTTCTGGAAGGATTAATCAACCCATATGAACATTTGTGTTCCTTGCACTTTGGAATTTGATCTGATTCATTTAA
Organism: Machaerirhynchus nigripectus; assembly: GCA_013397975.1. Lineage (NCBI taxonomy): Eukaryota > Metazoa > Chordata > Aves > Passeriformes > Dicruridae > Machaerirhynchus > Machaerirhynchus nigripectus. Next base: position 82,079 of record VZRQ01004619.1, read on the forward strand.
AGCTAGAATACATCATACCACTGAAAAAAGAACAGAAACACTACAAGTATTCTTAAGTCAAAACAAATTGCTTTGAATACTTGCTTTTCTTGAATTGCTGATTCTTAGTATTTCACCAAATTATGGTGCATAATACATAGTTGTGTAAATTGAAGCACATACGACAATACCCTTTATGTAACATGCTGCCATCTTCAAAAACCACAAGTCTTTGAAACCAAGTCTTAGAAAAATCAGGCATACAGAGTTGGTAAATGTATTGTACTTCTTAGCAAGGAATGTCAAGTTGCTCTCTCATTATCTGCACAGAGAACATCACAAACAGCTGCATTGGAATAAAAAAAATACGTGTTTGTTTGAATTTATTGAAAATGGACAGATTGCACTCAAAATTAAAAGTGCACACTGCAAAAGAATAGAAAGAAGTAAATGAAGAAATAGTGTATCATATATATGTATTTGCATATATACATATATATATAAATACAATATATATATAAACCTGCACAAAAGAACCAAGACAATTCAGTATCCTCAGTAATGCAGTTATAAAGTAGGTATGTGGGGGAAAAAACAATGAAGATTCCTAATACACTACAATACCAAAATTTTATCTTTTAGAATAGTTTATCATTCAAACAGATGTTTCTGAGACTCTTTCCAGGGGCTACTCCAGAAATGCTAATGCTTACATGCCACATTCTTTTCTGAAATCCATTAAAAGAAGCTACCCACCCTTTCAACTTTGAAGAGTTAGCACATTTGTGGGAAAATTTCTTGTTACTTTATTGTTGTTGACATTTTCTTCACGGATTGTCCCACAGATACGACATCAAAGAGACTGCAGAAATGTCCTGCTCAAGGGAAAAGTAAAACTTAATAGAATATTTCTTTATTTGAGGAAAACAGTTATTGACAGAGAAAAAAAAGTGCATCCAATTATTTTGCAACTGGAGATGCTAATGACACAACTGCAAATGAAAAATGGTAAAACTACGATCATCCTTTGTAGATGCACAAGTTGAGATCCACTCTGCATTACCTAAACATTTAATTTATGTCTACTGACGTTCTGGGGTAGTCTGTGGAAATAAATATGTGTCTCTTAGTATTTACAAAAGGAAAATTTTTAACCTAAGATATGGCAATTAAGTCAAGAAGATAAATATTTTTTGATATTCAAAGGTACTTTGCTCATTTCTTTAATTATAAAGAAATTCACACACTGTAGGCTTAATTAAGTCACTTTTAAGACGGGTCACTAATGGGTTGCGCATATCTTTTGAGATGGGTGTCAGCAATGAGGACATATTACCAGTCCTCCAGCTGCTGAGAACAGTGGGTTCCCTAAAAGTCTTGTTTAGTACCTGGTAGCCCTGTGGCACTGGCTTACATATTGTAATATTATAAAGAGTTTCAAATGGTGCTTGACCTCTACATCATTATTTTTGAGCAAGTGAATCAGTATTTTTAGGAATGTTAGGTCATTAGGATTTAAATATGAGTGTAAATGATACTCCTTTATTAAGTCTATTGAAATTGTCCCTCGGTAAGTAACTAATAAATGGAATAAAAAGTCCCACTGTAAGTAAGCATTAAGTGAAAAAATACAGGTGAAATATGTATCTTCTAATTTAAATTAGCAATTTGATGGACCTTAGAGAAAATTACATATAGTTTCATTTCATCTGATCTTAAGTCTGTCTGATTTTGTACATCAAAATCACCAATGCATATTTTACAATGCATATAGTGCTAATCCACAATTTAACAGGCTTGCTTACATTTTATTGCCAGTGAAATATAACATTCCCTACCCTCTGTAACCCTTCCAGGACTGAGTTGTATTTTGGCATACTGAAACTCCCTTTCTTTCTCTTACATTTTTCTTCTGGAACCTTAATTTAAGTTGACAATGTTAAGCTATAATAAACTTAGCTCTTAACAGATATAATTCCAACAGAAAATCCTGTACATCTTTGTACATACCTAAATGTAGCTAAGACAGAGAAAAGGCATCCTGAAAAATCTTTCTCAGAGAGCTGGTAATTGATGCTGCAGACTTCATTCCATGTAATATAATAGATATTTCACCCCAAGGCTCATTCTGATCAAGTTTTGTCTCAGTAATAACCTCTGTAATAAAGTCAGATCATATGGATATAGTGTTATTAGTCCTCACTTTATTTCACAAGCCAGATTTGTTTCAGGTATTCAAAAATGTAGGCAAAGATGAACTCTATGGCCGTAAGGGAGGAAGATAGAAAGGAATATTAAACAAGAGGCTTTGAGAAAAAACAGTGGGAGACTGAGAGTGTATAAAAGGGTCTATTGAGTTTCCAAGGGTACTTAGAAACTTTCAAAGATTTTGAAAAGCTGAAGGCTTTGATTGTATTTCTGTCTTTTTAGGATTATTTATTATTCTGTTTTAAGTATATTCTAAGTTTTAGACACTGATTATTATCTCTAGGTTCCCTGGACTTTAGATGAAGTCAATACTTGCCTCAGAAACATCGCAGTGTCCATTAATATTAGACTGATACTAACAGAGATGAGATTGTTAGTTTTCTGTTAAATTAGCTTTATTCCAAGAGCATCATGTTTATAATATAGCCAGTTTCCAGCCCACTGGTTTCTTCCTTAATGTCAAGCAAACTTGCAAGGCTGTAAGTATCATCAAAAATTCAATACAAGAATCAGAACAAGCAGCAGTATAGAATATTTCTTTTGTTTCCTGAAAAGAAAGCAAAAGTAAAAATATGTAACGGGAAACAAACCCCCTCATTTACTTCCCCCCATTCTAACTTGTATTGAGAGACGTTGAAAGTATGTGAGTACTTAATATCAGTATTACGTGTATTTTTTGAGTACTTACTTTTCTGGACATGGATAATAGCGTGCTGAGTTTATACTAAATAATAATTAGTATATTGCTGACAATATTGTCTTCAATCAGTTATTATTTAAAAAATATATTATTTTGTCATGGTATTTATCCTTGACATATCTACATTTAGGAATCAGTATCACACTGACATACTTCAAGAAGATGTTTTTATATAGAAAATTACGTACACAGTTGACCTTCTTATGGAAAGAAAATAATTATGAAAATGTCTGTTTGAAAATCTCTAGACTTGGTCTAAGATTTCTAATAAAATATAAAATGGAAAAAAACCCCAACAAGAACTAAAACCTGAAATAAAAGGGATTAATTATGCTTTATGAAATCATTTCATATTTTCAATGAGTAAAGATCACAGGTTGGGTGCAGAAATTCAGAGAGTAAATACTTATAGAAAAATCATTTTGTCAGGAGTTATAACACCTGTAGAATGCCTAGTCTATAGCGACTTCTTGAGCCTCTATCCTGTATGAAGGAATTTCTTAACATCACGGTATAATGCATTTCTTTTGTACCCAAGAAGACTGAACTGATCACCTCATTTACAGAGGCTGCATATTTCAAGCTAAAGGCTCAAACAAAACTGCAATCCCTTTCTTCAAATGCTTCTTATTCTGAATATTCCAAATAATCATTAACAGTGTTCTAACAAAGCAAAAAAAAATAAAAAATAGGAGAAGCAGAAAATATGCTTGTGTGCTCTCAGCAGAGAAAGCTGAGAGTGCTGTCATTTCCCTGTGATGCCGTCCTTTAGCAATCATTTGAATTTGTTTTTCAACTTCTTGGCCGTACTCTCCCTTGCTTTCCTACCCAGAAATGCTTGCCTCTGTCTGTGCCACCAGGCTCTCCTCAGTACACTGCTGAACTTGGATGTCATCCAGTGAAGAGCTGCAGAGATTGCTCGTGCCCTACCAGGGGGGAATCAAGATTTGGTGCATATGCAATGTGTCATCCGGTTTTCTCAGAACTTGTAAAAGATACAGCTGTGCTGTTAATTTGGTCAGGCCTCAGGCCTTCCACAGCACATCAGTTGTACTTGATTTACATTCTAGAACCTACATTAGGTTTCTAGGAATCAATGTGAGATAGATTCTTACCAAGGTACTCACACTTAAATAAAAAAAATAAGAGTCAAAAGAAATGTAATGGATATAACACATTACGTAAACATGTTTTCTGCATGTTTGTTTGGGAAAGAATTGTTCTTGTGGTATATCTCTACAAGAAGTAGGATCAGAGAGAAAATACTTTTCAACATTTATATTTTAAAAAAAATTTATTTAAAAACATAGGAACAGACAAGAACTGGCTATTTGGCTACTTGGAAATTATTTTTTAAATTGCACTGTATATACAATATCATTCATTTTGTCCTGTAATTTTAAAGTTACCATTATTATACTGAAATAATTCTGTCAGTTGTTTCCACTTTTTTTTTTCATATCTTGACAAAAACCACCTCCTTGAAGGCAAAACGAATTAAAACAAAAAAGTCCAAAAGCACAAAGGCAGTAAATTCAGATGGTCACTGCAGAAAGCTTTTAATCAAATAGAAAATTACTAGGAGTGCTGCAGTAAAGTGAAATGACGAATCATATGCATATACTGAAGAACAATATTTTCAAAAGTAAGAATAGGGTACAAGAATCCAAGCCCTTCAAAGGAAGAAGAAAAGAGCACTTTGTAAATTAAGCAAATAAAAGAATGCTTACTTTTCCTTAAAATGGTTTCAGGGGGTCAATGTTTTTCTAAGAAGTATAACTGAAGAATTGAGAAATACCTAATTAAGATACTTCTTATTATACATTTTGAGTATTAGTGAAAGTTTCCTGTCTGACTATTCAGGAGCCACTCTGGCAATCACAATCCCACCACCAGAGACTAACTGCTGGGACTGAAGTTCTGGATTACTCCAGTGACCCAAGGGGACCCGCTTGACTGCCTACACACACGATATTCACACAGTCAGACCAGGTTTTCCTACCAGCTCAACACAAGTTTTTCCATAGCAGAGTCTCAGGCCTTCGGCTCCTTTAAGTAATTTTATCATGGTCCAGCAACAGAATAACATCTCAAGCTAGTGTTTCTGAGGAGGGACCCCAAACAAAGGAAACCCGGAGCTCTTATACCCTCACAGTCTAAGCGTGTGTGAGTCTGTTGGCTACTGCTTCTCTGTCTGGTCACCTGGCTGGTGCCACAAGTTCTCACACTATTTGCTACGCAAAGATCGGTGCCAGTTCACGGCCTCTTGCCTCTGGCTCACACCACCCAGAGCTCATCCTGCAACGGGCACTGTAGCACCACACTGAGCTACCTGCACTAAAGGTATTCTTCAGCATATTTTGTTGGTAACTGGAATTAATAATCAAATGAAACAACTGGAAATCAGAGGGTTGGGGTTTATGTTTAGGTACGCATGGGTTTCGTAGCACCCCTCAAGGAATACAGCAGAAAGTGGACGTTGAGAATTTTTATTAAATTATTTAAGTGTAACACCTTGTGACACAGAATCACAAAATCACAGAATGGGTCAAGTTGGAAGGGATCACAGTGGATCATCTGGTCCAACCTCCCTGCTCAAGCAGGGTCATTCTAGAGCACATCTCACAGGATTGTGTCCAGATGGTTCTTGAGTATCTCTGGTGAGGGACACTCCGAAACCTCCCCGGGTGATCTGTTCCACTGCATGGACACCTGGACGATAAAGAATTTCTTTCTCATATTCAGGTGAAACTTCCTGGGCATCAGTTTCTGCCCATTGTCTCTTGTGCTATTGTTTGGCAGCACTGGGGAGAGCCTGGCTCCATGCTCCTGACACCCTCCCTTCAGACACTGATAGACACTGAGGAGCTCCCCTCTCAGTTGTCTCTTCTCAAGGCTAAACAGGCCCAGCTTCCTCAGCCTTTCCTCACAACAGAGATGCTCCAGTCCCTTAATCATGTTCATAGCTCTCCACTGCACCTGTTCCAGGAGCTCCATGTCTCTCTTGTACTGAGGAGCCCAGAACTGGACACAGCACTCCAGATGNTCAGACACTGATAGACACTGAGAAGCTCCCCTCTCAGTTGTCTCTTCTCAAGGCTAAACAGGCCCAGCTTCCTCAGCCTTTCCTCACAACAGAGATGCTCCAGTCCCTTAATCATGTTCATAGCTCTCCACTGCACCTGTTCCAGGAGCTCCACGTCTCTCTTGTACTGAGGAGCCCAGAACTGGACACAGCACTCCAGATGCACTTCACCAGGGCTGAGTAGAGGGGCAGGCTCACCTCCCTCAACCTGCTGGCAGTGCTCTCCCTAATGCACCCCAGGGTACCAGTGGCCCTCTTGACCACAGCTGGCTCATGGACAGCTTGTTGTCCACCAGGAGCCCCAGGTCTTTCTCTGCAGAGCTGCTTCCCAGCAGGTCAGCACCCAGCCTGTGATGGTACATGGAAGTTTTTATTCCCCAGGTGCAGGATCCTGTATCTGCCTTTGTTGAACTCCAGAGAGGTCTTCTCTGTCCATCTCTTTGACATCAAAATTCAACTATATGTAAACTTAAAAATAGTCAAAGGATAATTGACTCCCTAAAGCTTCTAATGTATATTTTAAATATATGAAATAGAGCTAGTCATGTATATATGTATAATATTTACAGTATCTCAATAACATAGATATGAGAAATCAAGTACATTTTTGGTAAACGTGTGAGAAACAACTGGAAGAAACCACAAGTTATAAGAGGAGGGATATTAAAAAAGTCGATAAGATACCTGATCTTGACATTTAAGCACTTCTGCTTATGGCAAATTGCAAATTTACTAGAGTTTTATAGGGCGAAAAGCCTTAAAAATGTTCCAAATATTTTTAGTTTACTACCATAACAATGTGTTCCTTACAAAATTAACAAATGTTTAAAAAGGAGTTGTGTAAAGGTATAGATGGCATAATTAAGTAAGTTTCTGAAATTTTGAGTAGCCACTAGAACCAATACATTGGAGTTACCTTTCATTTTCTTTTGCAGTGGCTGCTTTTTTGGCTTCATTGTGGTTCAATATGGCCCTTTCTCACTGTCACCCACCAGCATCAAAATTGGATGTTTTAGTCATCACTTAACTACCCAGACATTCTGATTGAATCTGTAAAATACTTTTGCTGGAACCTATGAAAAAAAGAATCATACTTGTTTCATACAAATAAAGATGAGGTAACCAATTTTTATCTCCTGATGCATTTTTGAGGAGTGTCTTAAAGAAAATAGGAAGGCCAGATAGAGTCTTTACTTTATCCAACTGGATCTGAACCCAGATTTCCTAAGGAACAGAACTGATCCTATTTCTGTTTCTCCAGCTGTTGATTTTTCCCTTGGGGCATAATTAGGGTTTCCATATGCCCAGTTCCTTCTTCATGCCATATGTGTTTCCTTTATATCTGTACTTGATATCTCGGCATTCCGATATTTAAAGAACCTTGAGCTCATTTGACAAAGTATCAAACAGGGGTAATATGATTAAAGGGGAACTTCAGTTTAAAATTTTCCAACTTGTAGCAGGAACCTAAATACTCAGTTCTCATTAAAACTGTTGATAACTGTATACGCAAATGATTAGAAGCTAAAATTATTATATAAGATGAGAAACTTGCCTTTCCTACTTTCATTCCCATCTCTGTTACTAAACTGGAAGTTCTATTTGTTCTATTCCTATATGAAGAACTGTGACTAGCAGAGATTTTGAGGCCAAATACTTTACAGAAAGTTGTAAAGTCATCAAAAATACATTGTTGTATTAAATAATATTCTTTTTAACTAGAAAAATACTGAATACATCTATCCATAAATCAAAGTTCTCAGCATTAATTCATGCTCAGGTAGTGATGGGCAAAATCTTGAAAAATAACCACTTAGTACTAACAAGCATCAGGGCCATTGTGTTTCAAGAACCATATTTCTGAGAATAAGTTTGGAAAACAAAGCATAAGGGCCATTTATTGTAATCCAAGAAACATATTTCTGAAAATAAGCTGGGAAAAATTGCTGATCCCAAAACCTCTTACATTTTAATTCTGTACTTCATGTTGAATTGACTATGTGACATTACTTACTTCATTTAACACAGTTTCAGTGGAAATATGTAAATAATATCTATGAATGCATTTCCAGGTACTTACAAATTTGCAGGCATTCTCACTTTCCACTCACTTCAGAAACCATCTGTGGTTTCATTTTTGTAGTAAGTACAAACTACCATCTCAGGATGATAAAGGAAATTTATGTCTCCTTTCTTCTGTTGTTTCAACAGAAGTATTTGGATGAAAAATACATCAGGTTGGAGGCCATACTGTGGTCTGAATTCAAGTATTATCCCTGACTCCTTATACAGTAAAAAGACAGCACACTCAAGTACTTAAACCTCCTGTCAGCTGATGACAGACACACAAATAGCCTACTGTTCTTTTGCTTTTGTTATAACTCAGTGAATCTCCTAGTTTTAGAAAAGAAAGAAGATACTGGATTTGTTTAATATAGTTCCAATAAGACTTATACTACCGTCATAGTATCAGAATAAAATTGCCAAAATCCATGAGAATGACTAAAATTTTTCATGTTAAGTGGTCCATTTATATCCCCCTTCCATAGCTTCATACTGCTAAACAGTGACTTTAAATAATGTAAGCAGTATTTTTACCCACTTCATGCAATTATTGATGCAACTGATTTTATGCAGGTTCTGAGATACTACATGAATGCATAAAGCCTCAGAGTATCTGGCAGTTATGACCTGTCCCAAAGGATAATGCTGTGTCCTGAAATATGAGAAAGGCCAATGCAAAATATTCACATCTCCTGAGGATTTGGGACTCTGTTCCCTCAGTGATGCACAACATATTAGAGTTTAAATGAGTTACAGCAGTGATTCACTGCACATTAACGCAACTCAAGTTGAAAGAACCCTGAGGTTCTTTCTCTATATTTTGCAGAGTTATGGAAAATGTGAGCTTCCATTAAACAAAGGTCTCTAGCTCTTCTGCTTCTAAATTCTGCAAATAAGTATACTTATATATTGTTTACTCTATTCCCAGGTGAGTAAGGATAAGATTTCCAACAACAGTGAAGACTTTACTTATTCATCTTAGGGTTGTACTGATAAGTCAACAGAGGCAAGGATCAGGCAGTTGAAAGCTAGGATTACACGCATGTACTTCCAAACAGAGGAAGTTAAATAAAACAGAGGATGTTATTAACTTATAATATAGTTCACAGTATGAGAACAACTCTGTCTTAATATCTTTCAGAAAACTGAATGGATAAGATTTTTCTAAAAAAAGAAGGCTTATACTATTCTGTGTTTCAGAATCATAGAACTATAGAATTAGAGAATGGTTTGGGTTGGAAGGCATCAACTGTCTAGTTCCCACCCCCCTGACATAGGCAGACACCCTCCACTATCAGGTTGCCCCATCCAGCCTGGCTATGAACACTTTCAGGGATGGGGCATCCACAACTTCTCTAGGCAACATATTCCAGTGCCTCACCACCCTCACAGTGAAGAATTCCTTCTTAAAATCTAATCTATACCTACTTTCTTTCAGTTTAAAACCATTCCCCCTCATTCTATCACTACATGCCCATGTCAGTGTCCATGTCAGTACCTTTAGATAGTGACAGGCTGGTATACTTCATCTGCCAGTTCCCACAGGACCGACAGATGCATCTCATCAGGTCCCATGGACTCATGCATCCCTGGGTTCTTTATGAGGTCTCAGACCTGATCCTATTCTACAGTGGGTAGTTCTTCATTCTCCCAGGCCCTGCCTCTGCCTCTGCCTCCCGCAACTTGGGCAGTATTGCTGGAACACTTGCCGTCCAAGTCCAAGGAAAAAAAAGTTATTCAGTCTCTCAGTCTCCTCCATACCCCAGGTAATCAGGTCTCCCATTTCCTTCTGGAAGGGTCCTGTGAGGGACTGGAAGGAATGCTGGCTTGAAACATTTTGGGTGCAATGTAGAGGAAAGGGGCAGGTTGGGCATTGCCCTGGTGAGGTGATGCCCTGCTCTGCACACCCCACTACCTGGGACCTGTATCCCAGCCTGGCAGTGGCTGCCAGTCCCTGGCACTCTGGAGGCAATGCTCCACACCCTACCCCTGGAGCCCCAAAGTGGCCAAATGAGCTGGGGGAAGGCAAACCAAAGGGTACCAGGTAGGTTTTAATGTGATTATGGACTCAAACTTGTATACATTTCCTACTTCCTCAGAGCAAAGCATGAAATTACTATACCAAGGGAAGCACATGTAGTAATGGTTAACAATGGGTAAAGCAAGATTGTGCAGAGGAAAGGGATGTTGAACTGTTGGTTGCCCCTGGAAGGAGGGAGAAATAAGCCTGACAGAGGAGCAGAGGTGGAAGCTGGAAAGTTCTCTCCAGCTGTAGACAAAGAAGGCGAAAGTCGTCAAACAAATTGGAAAAGAAAAATTCTGCATTTGAGAACCAATGAAGGGTTTGATAAAGTTGGAAAGGTATTAAGTCTGAACCCAGGACCCTAACTGAAACAATATGCTGAGGAGGTGGGAACAACTCAAGTTTTGTAATAATCAATAAATACATACATAATTTTCATGTCCAAACCAAACCAAACAAAAAAGACACAACCGGGACATCCTTACAGCACATCTCCAGTGATAATAAAATCAAACTCTTGCAGACTAAAAGCTTAACATACAGTCTACTGAAATCCATAGAAAACCTCTAGTGAATCTAAAGTTACCAAGTTCCTCTCCAGAAATAAATTCAACAGGTAGGTTTCCTCATGTTCTGCTCCTTTGGAAATTTAGGACATTTTCTGTATTTGTTGGAATTATGGTATAAAGGTTTTTTTACATAAAGTTGAAGAGCTTGGATATGTACACATACATGTGCATACAATCACACAACATGCATATGTATGACTGTGTATTGATGGTCACAGTTAATGATCATAGAGGTAATAATACTCATTGGAAAGGGAAATTCTTGTTCACTTTTTCTGTTTTAGAGCAAAGATGTGAATAACACTGGAATGCAGAAACACCAAATTTAAACACTGGTAATCTTTACTCAGGAATGGGTTTACAGGATTGGTTTTCAAAGCCTGTAATAGAGTGGATTCCAAACTATATAGTATACAAGAGGGGAATGCAAATTCCCAACAAGACGTTATGAAGATGGGAGCACCAAGTCAGTGCTGGTGAGGGTGCTTTACTTATTGTTCATATCAAAATACTATTGCTTTACTATTATTGTTTTCCAAATAAATTATGTATCCTCTTTGGCTGTTACAAATGTTATAGATGTTTCTTCCTCTATCTGGTTTTACACCTTTTCTTGTGGTAAAAGTCAAAAGTGACTTAGTAGGGAGGAGAGGCTTCCTGAGCTGGGAAGAGATTGGAAAGGAAGAACCTAAAGAAACAAGCAGGAAAGCAGAACATGAGCTCATGATGTTTTGTTCACTGTAAAACAGACCACCTGCATATTTAGGCATGTTGATCATTGTTGCTGACAGTATGCAGGAGAAAGATTAGCCATGTGTAATTATGATTTGACTGTAGAATTAACTTATTATTTAATTGATGTAGTTCTCTACACAAGCTTGTGGAGTAAGGAGTGTCTTTTGTTACATTTGATGGGAAGCAGGAGAGAGCTGTTGTGAGCTAGTACCACCTGAAGAATGAATAATGATTTTATTCAGTTCAAGTGTTTGATCAAAACATAAGCAGAATATCTACCCCTATAATGTACTTTTGAGGCTGATGTGTAATGGTGTTTCTTCAGTGATACTTTAGATAATTCATGTCACATGTATTTCGCGGTCATGCAGTGTAGTTGTAGCTGCTTCTGATGGTCTTATGAAGACTCAGTACTTTAAACTCCAAGTCTAATAACCAAAAGAGCTTCTAAAAATGAGCACTGTTGATTATTCCAGCTTATGGAGAGATACTAGGGAACGTCCAACTGCTCTGGGGCTTGTTAAAGTCAGTGGTGCTCACACAGCCTGAATTTGCAAGATTTTATGCATTCCATTTACAAGAGAACATTCTGGTTTCAGCTGGAGCTAATTTGCTCGTCAAAGTAGCAGAACTATGAGTTTTGCTCATTTGAGATTCTTACCATGAAGTTTCCTTCCACTTCAGAAAAATTTAATATAAGTAAATAATAGTTTGAGTGTCGTGGTTTGATGCTGGTTTAAATGCCAAACACATGAAATCCAATTATATGCATAAGGGGAATACGGATTTATTGAGGAAAACGTAAAGGAACTTTGGGGCAAAACAAGGTCCACACTTAAGCAGTTGCAATATACAGAAAAATTTGTTACTAACAGAATGAAAAGTGAAAAAAAAGAATTTATAAGAAATCCAAGCAAACCTTTAAACACCTTCCTTTCCTAATGCCTCCTTCTTTACTACAAACCTTTCAAAAGTGGAAACAAAACAAAACATGGGATTTTTTTTAGTCAGAATTACACGTTTTTAAGTCTTTTTATGCTTAAGGAAGAGGAGGTTCTTCTGCGGTGCCACAGAATTTTCACAATTTAACAGTTCCCCCGGTTCTGTTGAAGTGAAAAAGGTATCTCTCCCATGAATTTTTTGCAGTCTTCCCACACTGCCAAGTCACGGGCCACAGAAAAACATGGCGTTTTAGTGTTTTGAGGATGAGTTATCTCAGCCTGAAAGCAAAGGTTTTCTGCTTTGAATCTTTAACAGCTTCTCACAACTTCTATATGGCCTGGAGTGGGCCTTTCTTTAAAGTCACAAGCTACACAAGAATTTCCAATCCCCCCAAGTTTTTCCAAATGGATTAAAGTTTTTTCTACGGCTTTGCAAGAAGCATTTTCAAGCTCCGAGCCAAAAGTTCGACCGCCCTCTTTTCCCGCAGTCAGTCAGCTTCCATCCCGCGTGGTCTCGCCCTTCCCCTCTGTTCCTGACCTTGGGGTCACCACGCTCAGCTTCGTCCCATGGGACTTTACTTTCTCTTCCTTCCTCGCTGACTTGAAAGAAAGGGTGTCCTTGTCGGCTGCGGTGTGTGGTGTTTCTTCGGTTTGGAGAGGGCTGTGCTGGATGCAGGGATGCCCCGCCGGCCGTGCCGGCCCCGTGCGAGGTCTCGGCAGCTTCAGAGCATCTCGGCCACGCGGTCTCGGTTACACGCTGCCTGCGGAGCCGGGACAGCTCTCCCTGGCAGGGGGAAAGGGCCGGCCCCGCGCTGCCCGGGCCCGGGACCCTCCTCCCTCGGCCACCCCTCAGTCCTTGAGGCAAGAAGCAAAGGGAAATCGCCCGCCCTTGCACGGGCTTTTTATATGCAAAATTGCAAAAGCGCGATTGGCCAAAAGCTCGTCAATCCTTTCAGCTCCAACCTATTACATTGAGAAACCCAAGTCTTTAGAATATAATGTCAAAATTACCTCAAAAGTGTGATTGCTTATAGACTAGCGAAAAAAAAAAAAAAAA
>VZRQ01004619.1:95503-107638 GCA_013397975.1 Machaerirhynchus nigripectus
AGAAAGCCAAAACACCGAAACCCAAAACTTGACTATCATTGCCCTCACAATCAGCTCCCTCTCCCTTTGGAGCTGTGCACAGAAAATGTGCAGTGAAGAGTGAGACTAGCGCAATAAAAAGCAATATAAACAAAAATCCTGCATAATTGACTACCAGTGTTTTGATTTGTTTCATGTGCATCTTGTCTGCAGTGTGATAAGGTAAATGTTGTAGCATAGCTAAAGTTTCTTTGTATGAAGAGAGACTCAAAGTATTTGAAAGCAGAAAGATTTGAAGCATATTTAATTTCAGATAAAGCTGAACCATTTAGTGGTTATGCAAGTGAGAAAATTAAATTCACACCCCAATGTATGAGTTCCTTTAGTTTCTTCAAAATAAGCTTTGAGATCTTCTACTATCTAGTGATTTGTTACGCTGCTTTTCATAGCTATTTCCAGAACACAAATCTGTGCCTTTCCAGGCCTGACAATGTTTGAGTCTTAAGAGCTATGAAAAGGTAAAAAATACAGAGACACCAAAGTATATACACAGCCATTTTGTTCCCCCAGCTGTATCTATAAAGCAGGGTTAAACTAACAGTGAAATTTGCATTTTATTTTAAGAATGTACAGTTTGATAAAGGCTGACTGTTAGCATCAATGCCATGGAACAATGTTGATGCATGTGCTTATATTTCTGCTTTTCTTCAGGAAAAGGAATACAGGCTGATTTGAAAACTGGAAAAGAAAAAGAAATCAAAGCTTTGAATTCATTTGTAAAATATATGTTTTCTACATTAAATTACTGGATTGTTCTATATTTTTTCCCTTTGTTTAAATTGTATATGCTTAGCAATCATGACAGAAATGAGTGATTTTTGGCAGGCTAATAGTCTCAGGGTTAAAGTATTTGGATAAGTTGAGTAGATCCCACAAACTTGGTGAGAAATAAGAGGTGGGAATGCATTGGGATGGGATACAACCACCTTATACCCTTACACCACCTTATACAGTGGAAGTTCATATCTCTGAAAGTGCAAAGTTTTTTGTATCATTTTGTCCTTGTCTAAGAATATAGCATGAGAGACCCGTACATTAGTATGCTACACCGAAGTTATGTTTTACTGGAAATCAATACTGTTTAAAGCAGAGTGGGTTTGGCCATCAGTAGGTAATAAAAAAGTGTTATGTACTCTATTCAAAAATAAAGAAGATTTTATCTTATGAAATTAAGATACTAAGGTATATTTTCTATTTTTTATGTATAATTTTTTCGTACAGAGTCATTGTCATCAGCATAAAATAATACATTAATTGAGTATTTTGGATGTGAAGTAGAATATCTGAAATCAAATCAAGGACTGCTTAAAGGTCAGACAGAACTGATAGGAAGAAATAAACCAAGTCATTGAAATGTTACAAGCTACAGAGGTAACTTGGATAAAGCTGAACAAGGATTAGGAAGAAATGGTAGAATACATTGAGGTGGGAGCAGAATTTGCAAGATATTTAGCAATCCACTGCATTTCAGAGTGTGAATTCAGTAAGAGCACTTTGGTTCTTTGTCAGGTCCTTTTTGTGCAACTCACATGAGAGCAGTATTTTGGGAAGAGATTGCAATGTTGAAGTGAAACATAATAAATAGTAATACATTAGGGAAAACAGTGCAGAGGATCACAGAATACAGACCAAATTCAGCAAATATTACCTACTGTAGTAGCTGTGTCTGAAGAGAATGCTTATTGGTAAGCACGATTTATCATCTCAAGTTTATTTTACTTTCAAAATCTTGGGAATCACTCAGGCAGTTTGAGCTTTATACCTATGTGAGAGTAAACTGCATGTTCATGCTTGGGTATTTAAGAAGTCAACTATTTGTTGGGGGGTTTTATTCATAAACACCTCTCATCTCTGCTTTTAAAACCTTATTACCCAGGAACACAATATCTGTTACCAACATGTTACTTTAGTCCTGTCTTCACCTGTCATTTATCCCAATAAAATAAGCATCTATCATTTCTTCCACTTGTTGGCTGCAATCATGCAATACCAAAGCAATTCAAGCAAAATGCAGAAGAGCAACAAAGTTTGCAGAGCACTGAGAAGGACCAGGCACAGTTCAGTTTGGAAACCATGCTTTTTGATGACAAAAATTATCTTGAAGAACACTGGTATGTTGTGTACATGTTGTTGTCTCCAAAGGTAGGTTGGGGATGAAAAAAATTACTTAACAAAATATGAGGATGACAGTTACTATTACTTTTGTTATGAAGGTTTAAAAAAAATGTTCTGGTCAGCCTTGCTGTATCTAATCAAATATTTTTTTTTCTCATCCTTAATCATGCTTAGTCTACTTTCAAATAAGTCTGCTCTGCATCTGATATACAGATGTTCAATGCACACTGCTCACATTGTAAATGTTGTGTGATTATTCTTGGATAGGCAGTTACAGTTGGAGTAATGAACTCTGAAGATGGTCTTGTATGAAGGGCTTGGATACTTTTATGTTAATTTTTATTAATGTATTATTTATACATTTTATTAATATATTATTTATACATAAAGAATTTTTTTTCTTTAAAGGACCAGGATAAGCATATAGAAAATTAAAAAAAAGTATTATAAACCTCACAGGGACTGCATGAGAACTGATTATGGTAAAGGTGAAATCACTGATTTTACATAAGATCAGCAGATTGCTCTAGCAAAACTCACTACTATGCAAGCAGCCCCATCAAGAAGGGCACAGAAAAGGTTGGTAGAAACTCTGTACAGAATTTAGATTAGCTACTTTAGTGTACTAATATAAGTTTTAATATCTTCCTTAATAATAAAATTCATTTATATCCCAGACGTCAGGTTATTGGTCTCTTGGCCCCTTCGAGGAAGTAATTGAGCACCTGTATGGGGACAATGGGAATTGAGGAGTTCTGATTAGTTTTCTCTAGTTATAAATTATTTATCACCTCATTCCATTTTCCTGTTACACCTATTGGGACGTTTTCACAGTCTTGTTGCATAATAAGAAAGTGAACATCAGGATTCTATTTGCTATGGTTCACCCTCATGAGCCATTTAGCATTTTGTAATTCCACAGAAAAAGCTATCAGATCAGCGGAAATGAAGTGAGAGTTTTATAGATGTTTTCTGTTATATGATTTCTTTTTTAAAAAGGTAATGACTGACTCATTTGAAAATGAGTGAATTGGCTAACAAATCTTAACTTATGATGTTATATCGGACATCTACTGCTGAAAGAGCAAATATCTGTCCTACTTCCAAAACACATACATCATAAAATACATACAAAATGCTTATATTTATTCACCTTGAAAGTGAACACCACGTTTTAACATAGCTTAATACATTTAATGTGCACTTCTGCATTTTCCATTTTGGAAAATGGCTTTCTTAGAGTGGAATGTTATAAAACAGTAATCTTTAAACTCATGTGATTTTTTCACACCCACTTCTTTCTGTACACCTTTTATCTTAAAGGAATAGACCACAGTTTCTTTCCTACCATCTACAAGTGAGACAAGATGGTGATGTAAAATTTGTGAGTAAACATTTAGTCCTATGAAGAGAAGATAGACTTTTGTACCCATTGACTCCAGTCCATCAGCTTGGACTAGGAACTGTAGACTAGTGCCTTCTCAGACCTCTTATTTATCACATAAAATCCAATAACATAAAATATGGTGTCACATATTTGGGTTTGCATATGAGAGATCATACAGAAAACAAAACATCTATAATCAAGGCCTTGTTAGTTGGAAAAGATTCAGTGGCTGTAACACTTGTTCATAGCATGGCTATGACCTGCCACTCTGCTATAATTAAAGGCCAATACAATAGCATTTAGTTTACTAAAAGACTAAGTAAAGGTGTGAAGAGATCATAAGCTGAATACTGGGTATGGTTCTAAGAGTTCATGTTGCAGATGGATGTAATTAGTATGAGTAAGAGGTAAAGAAATATCATCAACTTCGAGGCCTACTTCTGAGAAAAGGCTGATCTGGCCATTCAAGCTCCAAGTTCTGCAGCAGTTTTCCAAGGTGGGAAAGACACCAAATTCCCTGTAACTGCAAGTTACAAGGTGGGGGATGAATGCCTATGGGAGCAGACAACTTGATCTGGGAGCCCTCTTAGATCAATCTTCCTATGTTCCTTTAGCATTATTCTTATGAATTGCCATTGTTGCATGCCTGAAATACTGGATATGCCTAACTTCCTCACATGGGTTCCTGTCTGCTGGACTCAGCCCCTCCTTGTGTTACCTGGAGAAGGTGACTGGTTTTCCCCAAAGCACAGACTTGTTTGAGACCTAAGAAAGGCAGTTTAGCTTCATCTTGTGTCATGTGAGTTTCAGTCCAGTACTATTTAGAAAAAAACCCAAAAAACCTCTAATTCTGCAAGCTGTGAAGTCAGTTGGAAAACTTACAATGACCTTAATAATTAGGGCAGGCTATGGCACAATCTCACACAGCAATTACTGCTCTATTTTAAGAGTGGCAGGAACTCCTCATAGATTAAAGTATCATCCAAAGAGAGTATATGAAGTATGTTCCTCACCTCCTGAAGAGACAATGCCTCCCTGAGGTCTCACTCTTCACTTCTTTATGGGTCTTTGTCATAGTAATTGCAGGAGGCAGTATAGCACACGTTGACATCCATTTGGCTTATTTTAACTAATCTGAATAATTTGTTGCTTTGAACAAAACTTTCCTCTTCTGTATTGTCAATAATATGATATATATATTCAGGGAAAATAATAAATTTCTTGTTAAGAAGTTACCACATCCAGTTTTATGGACAAAGACTGGGTGGAAAGCATGATGATGTGTGATGTATTCAGTACCTGATCACCAGAAAAAAGGAAACAAATTGAATAATTCTACACCTAATTTAATTTGTCAGAACATATTAATCATATAGGGCCAATGCTGCCCTCAGACTAATAAATTAATTTTTAACAGTATAATAGGGGCTGTGATCGAATGTCTGAAGGCAAAATTAAACCCCCAATTTGGATATTTCCTGAACCTGAGTAGTTGTTTGACTGTCCTATTCTTTCCATTATTCTATGGGAAAATAATTATTTTTGGTAGATTGCATAAGGAACCATCTCATTTGTTTTGCAGAAAGAACAGACACCCAATTTGCAACATCAAAAGGCAGCTCTTCAGAGGGAAAATACTGGGTCAAATCTTCACTTAATGCACCAAAATAAAGCCAGGTAGATAAAATCTGACACAATATTTTTCAGTACTTCTGTTTTTCATTACATCAAATTCAGGTTTATGATCTAATAAAATTCCAGGAAGGAACTGTAAATTCTGAAAGTAAAGGAGATTCAGGTAATTTCTAAAGAACAAGCCAGAAAATACTCAGTTTTAAGAAATTACTCAATATTATTACTATATCCAAAAAAGGTCAATGTGCGTCCACTTTATAGATTGGATTCACAAAATTCATCTGGAAGGAAGAATGTTGAATAACGGAGATATTTAATTAAGAAATATTATAGTAACTGTGAAATCAACATACTTGAAGACTGATGAAATAAAAGTATTATCTATATATTTACAATAATGATTTACTCAAAGTGTTTAGATAATGCTGATCCATATTCTGACACTAAAAATTAACTTAGCATTCGTATGGAATTGAAAGATAGTTGAGAAATGCTGTTGAAAGATATATTCCACAAGCTTTTTTCTGCTGGGGATTTGGTTGGGGTTGTTTGTTGTGGGGGGTTTTCTTTCTTCCTTTAAAAAATTTTTTTTATTTTTGCAACTAAAATTTAGATTGTGGCACTTTTGAAAATAAAAGGGGGTAGGCTTGTAGAGTGAGTAAGGTTCAAAACAAATTGTTTAAATCGATTCATTCCTAAATAGTATAATTAGATTCAATATTCTACTCACTGTTTTTTTTTTGGTCACAGATGGTAAATGAACCCCGTTGGACCAGAACCTCTTTTTTTGAACCTCTTTTTTTGTGTATTTTGTTTTTAAACTAATCAGCCAAGAAAGAAAATGCATTTAGTTTCCATTTGTATCCAAATTTGACTGCTTCCAATACTGAACTAGTTTCTTACTGCAATTGGAGACCATGCCGAACTCTCTGGATCACCTTGAGAAAAAATGTGGTGTTCTTCTGAAGAAAACCCAACACCTCTCATAAAAAAGATACACACATAATAATTTCTGTTCTAGAATTAAATTCATTATCCTGAATTGTGTTCACAGGCATAAACTGAACCATAACTACAGCTAACATGACATGGCACTAAGTGAGATTTATGATTGCCACTTAGATAACTTTCCAGTCCTGTGCAGATGAGGTCCCTCTTACATCTGCAATCAGATCAGGATCAATTATGACCCCTTTTTGTTCTTTCCCTTTGAAGGAAACAAAGGTGAACAAAAATGCTTTTCAAGATATTGCCAACATTTTAATTTTTTGTTTCCCAATTTTAAAGAAAACCCTCTTGCTATTTTCTGCACATTTTAGATTTGTTTCATTGGGGTTTTTTAACTCTAACATTTCAGTTCAACCATTAAACTGATAAATGAAAAACTTTATTCAACTCCTTTCAGAAGTTCTCTTCAACCACATCCACTGCATCCTGAAATTAGAGTGGACCTGAGTCATCCAATGTTGAGGGCAATATGGGCAGAGAACTGATTCATCAGTACATTAGTTTCATCTGTCAAACAATTCTATAATATACTGGGTGGACTCAGTGATCTCAGAGGTCTTTTCCAACATAAATGAATCTGTGATTCTCTGATTCTGTGATATGAATATGCTGCTACTTTTTAAAACTGCATGTCCATAAACTATGTTAGTAGATTCATGGTTCACATACAATTCCAACTCTAGGTAAAGAAGACAAGAATCTAATTCTAAAACTCTCATATGTTATGTGGGTTTTGTTTTACTTATTTTTACTTATTTCCACCCTATTCTTATAGTCTGCCATATTTCAGATAAAAAGTGTAGACTAAATTAAATTTCTTTCACTGGTTTTCTTTGTGCAGACTGTAATTATGTGGAACATCATTAGAAACACTTTTTTCCAAAGGGTTGCCCTGAGAATTACTTCCAGTGTTATGGCTATCACTCCGAGTACCAAACACTCGGTGTAGAAGGAGACTTCTTAGATTCAAATTGCTTATTTGTCAGACTGTGCTATAAAAAAATCATGAAAAGAATTTTTTTATAAAAGCATTCTACTCTTCATAAAAAACATATTAAACAGCAATTAAAAATCTGATATCTCTCTATGCCCTCAGAGAGCAGATGAATAGGATCACTAGAGAAATATTAGATGCTTTACTAGTATCGTATTTTAATTAACATTGATTAAAACAACACTTCATATAAACCAAAACATTATTACCCTCACAGGATACAATAAAAAATAATTTTCGAAATAAATTGTTGCATTACAATAGCTACAAAAAATAACAATAGTTTATATTCAAATTGGGCAATGTCAACAAATTCCCTTTATTTGCTTACTGATGACTTCTCCTTGCTCTGTTCTTCCTGATTCATTTGTTTTTTCTGTGACTTCTTATCCTAAATATGGCAAGTTTGGGATTATGTTACAACTTGACCCGAAGACTTCAGTATAAATTTGGGTTTGTTCCCTCCTTTAGGTCTGTGCTCTGAGTTTATATTGAAGTAATAGTGAATGAGGAAAAACCTATGGTTAAGGATGGTTGTTTAAATAATAAGTTGGTGTGTAATTTTTCTTCTCTCTTTAGATAAAATTATTTTGTTTTCAAACAAAATATTCATAACATTTGTTCTATTTAAACTTAAGTAGTGAAGTTAACAATTAAAAAATGGTAATGAAGAGCTGAACTTTGAAATATTTCAATCTTTGATTTTGAAATAATGTATCACTTTGAATTTTTTCAAAATTAAATTATCTATATAAATATTAAAAGTAAACAAAAAATTAGACAAAACCATTTAAGCACTAACAAAACATGAGTGATTTCAGGTAACTTTTTATTTGGAAGAGTGATCCAGAATTTCTAATGAATGTCTACATTTGTGTTTTAGTTCACATCATGAGTGTAATTTCAAAGCAACTTTCCTTAGCACCCCGGTGTTAAGCAGTATGCTCTGCCTAATGTTACATCAGAGGTCTTGTGGCCCTCACACTGAAATCCTTCCAGTGACCCTAAGCCAGAAGGTAAACATTAGGAGTGTACCTGATGTACCACAAAACCTAATAAGCATTTGAACCACAGAAATACTGCAAAGCAAATACCCCAAAATAGTGTGACTATTGTACACCCAGCACTCTAGAGGTGCATCTTATAGTGCCACACTTTTTGCTAATACAGACACCAGCTTTGAGCTCTTATCTTAAGACGATGATATGGAAAGTGCGCAAATGCAAGTGATATCTAAACAAAGGTTAGAGACAAATTCTACCCAGAGGCTGACTCTTTCTCCCTCCCCAAAAAACTTGGCCATTCATGGAAATGGCAATTTCTGAAAGAAAATAATGGAAAAACAACACAACAATAGCTTCCAGAATGAGTATTCCTCAAAAAGTGCAAATAAAAATGATCCCTGAGAAGATAACCAGAAGAATATGCTGAAATTTAACATACATGGCATAGGTAACATGAATTTTGGAATAATCTCCTTTTTTTTTGACTGAAAATCACAACCTATTTAAGCAAAGGTCAGTAGTCACTCAAAATATGTAGAAAATGCTATAATGTGAGCAAATAAAAAACCCACAAAAAAACCCAAAGCACCTTAACGTGTGTTGCTCTTAGAAAAACAACTGAGAACTGATTTTGTTGCACTCTGTAAGTAGCTACACAGGAAGAAAATACGTATCATTACAGGGCTGTGTAATCTGGAGGGGGAAGGCATGCTGAAAAATTATGTATTGAAGCAAAAATGTAACTATATTCAGATAAGAAATAAAACACACAGGTTTAAGAGTATGTCTAATTAACTACTGGAACAAATTATTAGAGGCGTGGAAGATTTTCTGTCTCCTTGTGTCTATAAACTACAACTTTTAAATGCTGTACTGTGTTGTCCTTCGGAATGATTGATGCCTCTTTCCTGTACTTTGTCAAAACTGTGAACTAATTTGTCTCATTTCAGTATAAATAGATCATGTATGATGTGTGAAACTTGGGGAACAAATTCAGTACATTCTTAGGCAATTCTTTTCAATTTTAAGTTTGCCTGTATATGTCTAGTTTTACCCTCAGTAGGAGTTTTTCTAGAAGTTATTTAAAAATAAATAATTCTATATGGCTTTTTGTGAGATATATAACTATGGAACTAAGAAAAAGGGAGTAGCAGAAACACAGTTTAAGCCTGAAGATTTGTTGGCTTGTGTGGACAAAAACTCTTGAGCTTTCTACATTGATGAAGTGGGAAGATTAAACATATGTTTTACTTGCTACCATATTTATTTGCATATGCTGCCTTCTAGCTGATCATATGGTCCTTTTACCTTTTGGCAAGATGACATCTTCCAAAGAAATACTACAATGTGATCAAAGTTTGTAAAATGTAACTATCCCATATTATGCTTTCTTCATCTGTTTATTGTATAGAACTGCAAAAATGATTCACAGATACTTAAATACAATGCAATTAGTTTTCCAGTGATGTCAGTTCAGGCATGCTCATATGGATTCTATAGTATGTCAAGCGCCAGATTTACAAAAGAAATGGGATCCTTTGAAACAACACTGTCTCTCCAGAATATAGACTAACCAGTATCTTTAGACATGTACCTTTACTAAGATAATCACTTTCCAAGCCTTCTGGCTTTAAATTATCAAAGAGATTGGGAATGGTCAACTAGGATCCAAGACAACTGGAAGGAGCCAACTAACTCTTGTGCTGTCAGCTTTGACAGGGAAGGAAGAGAACTAACTCAGTCTGGCGTTGGCAGATGACATGCTCCCTGGTTTTCCATGCATTTAAACATAACAGTAGACCTTTAAATAAATTGCACTATGTTGTCAGCAGTGTGTTCAATTCACACAAGGCAGTGAGTATTGCATTTTCCAAGCAAAATGAACAATTCATATTTTTATGTTTCAGTTTGATTTGCTTTTGTATAAATGAGAAAATTAAAATAGCCTTTCTGAGGAAACCCTCTGTGTCCCTTTTCTATTATTATATCTTCCTGAAAAAGGGAAATTGCACTGGATCATAAGACACAATCCCACATAGAACATAAGGGAAAAAAATATTCGGCGTTATTTTTTATATAGATTGGTTTGTCAGTAGATCAAAACCATAACACAATGACTGCAGTAGCCCAGATCAAGGATTCATTTAGCCTACCACTCTTTCTGTTAGGTAACCATTTGATGTTCTCTTGTTCCAGAAGAGACTGTGAAGGGCTAGTGCCATTTCCTTGTTCCTTGGCACTCAGACAATAACAGAAATCTGTCCTTCTGCTCCCTGCTGTCACTATCGTAACATTAAAAGCATGGGTCTTTATTTAGTGGTGTGGGTTGTCCCCCCCCCCCGCTCTTTTTGTGACAGTTGTCCCATGTTATTACTTTTATCAACCTTCTATCAATCTTTTCAAGTTTTTTGTTACGCTTTTTTTTTAGGCTTTGAACATAACCATGTTTACACAGAGACATAAGGATATTTTCTATTTTATTTTCTATTCTACTCCTAATAAACTGTAAAAATTGGGACTTTTTTTTTTTTCTGGCTTTTGAGACAACAATCTCACCGTCCTGTCATAACAGCAAGATTTCACTTCTGACCAGTCTATTAAGAGTTCATCAAATTAGGTAAAAACAAGAATATGAGTTGCTGTGGTTGAGGGTTTGTGGTAAAATTTTCAATCAAACAAAATATAGATTATTCACTAAGGTTCCTGCACTCAGTCAACAGAGAAAGTCTGTTTCAGAGATGATTCAGATCAGAAGCCTGAATAGGCTGCCTTTTTTTTCCTAGCAATATGATTGCTTAATACACAAGCTGGCTTAATAATGGGGCTGCCTGAGGCTGTCTTATTTTTAAGGAATGATATTTTACAAAACATATTTTGTTGAAACCGAATCCTATGGAATGAATGAGCAATGAAGTCTCAGCCATATAATTAACTTCTTTTGAACATTTTGTCTAGATACTGTTACTAATAACGTAGATGTAGTTCTACTGGTTCTGAAGGACAGGAAGGTTTCCCATTCACATGGCTGCCTGAGGAATGGAGTGTTCAGGTGACATGATGCAGCTCTGCAGAGGGCTTTCGAGCCCTCATCACGGCTGGCTTGAGCCCACTCTGAACCACAGTGTCCATTTGTTACTTTTGTCATGTAGTGTCATGTGTCAGCAATGTGTTGTGTCAAGCAACTTACTTCACAGCTGAGGAAAGGGATATTCTGAAATCTATTGTTTGTTATTCTCACCTTCTGCTAGGAAAATAAATTGTCTCAGCTAAGTAGGAAACAAAACATAAAACAACTCTGGTAATGTTCATTGTCGGAAGGTTTAAAAGCTATCTAGCCTCTACTGTCAATAAAAATATGAATCAATATGCCAGAGGAGCTGGGCATGAGGCAACAGCTTGATACTGTAGCAGATTTGAAAATTCATAAAGCTACCTTGTTGCTTATGGATACAGCTCTCTGTTTGGTTTCTTGTGGGGTATTTTTGTTATGTTTTATTTTGGTTTTTAGTATTGTTGAAATTACTATGCTTAAAAAAAAAATAAGAAATCTGAAATAAAAGTAATCTTCAGAGGAAGATGTTGATTTAAAAAATAAACATGGCAATGAGCAGCCAGAACTCTGTCACTGGAGTGGTACAAAATAATGCAAAATTTCATGTGCTCTGTTTTAGCAACCAGACTATGCATTTGAATGCATTAGACCAGAACAGACAATGATAAATGAACATAATGGTACCTATACATACCGATTTCCAAAAGAACAGTGCAACAAATAATGGCCTTAGTGACAGTAATATTATATAGATTTTGCTTAGGGGAAGAAAATCTTAGCTGTGCGTTGAACAACATTTCAGTTCTTTTTAGGTGATCACAATAGCATTATGCCGCAAAGAGAGTGGTCTCTCACCGTCAAAACAGAACCTGAAATGGCACCTAACCACAACGACCCGCCC
>VZRQ01004619.1:107646-133485 GCA_013397975.1 Machaerirhynchus nigripectus
CCTTTATTCTATGGTAAAATAGCACACTTTTGCTAATAATTAGAAGTGATAATTTTATTCTTTTCTTCATCACTGCCACAAATTTACTTTATATGTGCCTTTTTGTTCTGGAAACATTTTTATCAGTAACAAATTTCTCATACACCCATCGAAGATAAACAAATGCATAGACTACTTTAAAAAAATATTTTTCCTAAGGTCAACAACAGTTAGAAATGAATGTGCATTCTGTTTCTGATTCTTCTCTCTGTAATAATTCAGAGTAAATGATACTGTATTATGTTGTAAGTCCATAACCTTAGAAAATAAGAGCCCAGTTGGTGCTTGACTTACAAGAACAAAACAAGCTTACAGAGCACAGGTCTGTGTTGTTTGGCAAGTAGTCAATAAAACTGTACCTTATGAATTTCTTTCCTAAAGGTTCTAATCAAAACAATTTATTTCAGGCATGTAAACTCTGCTGTTCAGACTTCAGCTACTGTCAGTGTACGATATCAGCATCCGCAGGAGCTTCAACCATGTTAAACCGAGTCCCAGAGCTCCCCCATCTGTCTCAGTAACAGACAGCTTTCCTGCTAGATCAATGTAGTGTGTCAGCTATGGTAAAAGAGATGTGGCTTTTTCCCAGCTTTTACTAGCTTTTACAATGACTACTCGAACAACTAAAATCTTCCCAATTCCAAGTACTACATTTCAGAGAGTTATACAAAGGGAAATAATTAAAAGCATTATTCCACGTGAGTAAACTATGATGTGGAAGGAATGCAAATTAAAAGCCCAACTATACATAATGAAATTGGACAGAAAATTGTAAGCAAATATTTAGCAAATTAGAAATCCTTAAAGTGAATGTATGCAGTCACAGGGAATTGTTTTTCACTGTTAATCTGTTCCTGCTACATCTCTGAACTATGTTTATTTAGGGCTGAAACAGAGTGTGTAAACATATATAGATTGGCTATTTTTCTTGAACCTTACAGCCATTTTATTTTAGAACATTACCTGAATACTTTTTTTTCATGCTAGAGATAAGGCTCAGATGGCATATATCATAAATTTACTGATCACTGAAGTTACATTTTGATGCAGCTTCCTTGATAAAACCAGCAAGCAGATCCCAGTCTCAGCAACCTTTTTTTAAAAAAACCAAAAAAACTACATATCCTGTTTTTCTGAAGCCCCCCTAAGGGAAACATACTCAAAGAAAATGAACACTCTCCTATTTTAGATTCTTGTTGTGCAAACACAGTGTGTTTCCACCTGCCCTGTCACACTGTCAAACTTCAGAGGATGATATCACTTCTTTAAATAAGTTCAGTTCTGATTTCTCCCAGATTAACAGCAAATATCTTTCAGGTGAGATAACTTTTATTGGAGATTAAAGGGAAAAACAAACTAAGTAAAACATAAAGTACATATGGAAGAACATCTAATGTACGGCTTTTGATATCACCAACTGTGTCAACCTAGCTCCTAACTCATGGCTCTGCTCTTCCAACTTCACTCTTAAAGGGGTAGTCAAAAAAATAAAATAGCCTTACTGCTCTTACATATTGACTGACCTTTTCCAGTTAATTTCCTGCCAAGTAATAAACAAGAACCTTATTATTGTTGGACACCAATTGTCCTGAGAACATGGTAGCTTGTAGAAAAGGTTTTTAAATAGTTAAACAGTTATGTGGTGTACGTAAAAATAGCATCACTAACCAAATCATTCAGCTTCTTGATGGTTTGTGCTTTGTTAGGGACACAGCATCATGAATTGGTATACACATGTGCAAGGGTTTGTGGATTTCAAGCACAGGAATATTTTTTATAGGAATATCTTACTAAAGAGGCAAGTAACTACTCCCGTCTGGTCTTCTAAGGTAGTCACTTGTAGTGCTGTATCTCTCCACTCCTTTTCTTACTAAATGCCTGCCCTTCCCACATTGTTCTCCCTTCCCCGCCCCTAGTCTTGGCCACTCCCTCAGGTTTTCCCTATTGGTTCTGGTACCCCAACTCCGCCCACGCACCCTGAGACCATTAGTCAATGTGCGCTCTCCACACCCCTCCCTGTCTCCATATAAAACCCCAGACTCCCTGACCCTGTGGTCTCTCTGCTGCTTCTGGGAACAGCACGTCACCAAGTGAATAAAGTTCTTCTGGGGTCCCCATGCAGAAACCCTTCTCTCCTCCTTTATCGCCACCGTGTTGTGGAGCTGACAGCTCGCCGGAGCCGAGAGCGCAGGGCTGCCCAGAGGGGCTATGGGAAGTGGAACAGCCACTCTCCCTGAGGCTGCCCCACAGCACTCTCCGGGAAGGTTTGTTGCTTGCCATGTCAACACAGAAACACAACAGTCACTAACATCAGAGGGTAGCTGGGTACTTAACAAATCTTTTTTTATTCAATTAAATTTGTTCCACTCTTTCAGAACAGACAAACTAATGTATCGTATCGATCCATTGTTCTTTGGTTCTTGCAGTGCCCAGCTGTAGTTATCACTATCCAGCTGTGCACCCTGTGTCAGAACCAACAAGGACTGATGCTACCCATTTCATCAGGAACCTGTGAGAAAGCAAGCATGTATTTACCTCCCCACTTTATCTCTTCTAATTGTATTTTTATTCTCATTTGAATTTTTTTTCTGGAAGATGTATTTTTCAGCAAGGTGAGCAGGAATGTTGTTGTAGAACTCCAACAGTGTTAATTAACAACATGTATATGTAGTTATTTAATACTTTCACTGAAAATGTGCTTTATTAATTTTTCCTATATGAATGACATCAGATTTTTAAAAATATGCAGTTGACTGTTGAGGGTATAATAGTCTATTTGTACAGTTAGAGATAGTTTGAAACTGGTCAAAAATGTTTGTGCTGTCAGCATGGATCAGTTGAACACATCCACATTATCTCATGAATAAGCCTTAGAAAGGCTACATTTTTTTTTTCTGACTTATGAAACAATTTCAGTACACTTTAAATTTGTGCTAAAGAGGAGATTTCCAGTATAGAACTATTATGACTTCACTGAAAAAAGAAACCTAGGTTTATATGTTATTTTATACTGTTCTTTCTACATTAACAAATGTAAAAATCTCTGTCTGAAATTGCTTGTTTGAAATTGCTTGTTTGAAATGTCCTTATACCTCAGCTTCTTTCCAGACTCTTCCTTCAGAAGGTGCTCTTTTCTTCATAAAATGCAAGCGATCATGATATGTTAACCTCAGGTTGATGATGAGATGTCCATTATTTCAATTGCATTAAGAAGAAAAGCAAAAATATTAGTAGGAATGCTATGCGATAAATAGAGTTGTTACTCTGTACCTCAGGTACAACTGAGATAAATGTTGCTATGCCACAAAATCATAGCATCACAGCATAATTTAAGTTAGGAACTCTGGAGACCATTTAGTGCAAACTCCCGCTCAAAACAAGTCCAGCTAGATCATGTCTAGGCAATCCTAGACATACTAGTTTGAAAACAAACCAGTGGGAGATCGCAGGGCAGAATTATAATTTAGTAGGAAAATTTAAATAAATGCAATAGTACAAGAACACTGACAGAGTCAGGATGCAACCTGACAGCCTGTTAGTCAGGGTGGTGGTAGCAGTCCAGATGAAGTGGCCCTGTTGAAGCAGTAATCCTGCAGAAAAGGGCCTGGTCTTCACCTGAAGGTCCAGTGGTAGCTCTTGTCCTCTGGGAATCCAGTAGGTAAGGGCTGCTTGTGCTCTTCCTAACCCCAGATAATATCCAGGTAGGAATGCTTTGTTCCTCCTCCCTGTGCAGAGCATCTCACAATGGGCTGATGTAATCCTGTGAGTCATGCAGTGGGTCCTTGATTGCCCATTAAACAGAGATAGCCCCCCCCAGAGGGAGTTATCAGGGATGAGTCATGGTAGGAGATAAGTAACACTGCCCCACCTGCTTTAACAGCTTGTGAAGATGATAATAGAATACATACTTTTGGTGACATCTTATATTGTAAAACAGGACACTAGAAATTACCAATTTCAGTGATAAAGGAATAAGAAATACCTCAGTCTATGCAAGAGATACAAATTATAAATGAATGTATGCTTATGTAAGCCAAAACCCCCAGTGTTTCATTCTGCTCATTTTTAACAGAAGCAAGCGGACAAAATTTCTGCAAATTTAGGAAAATATGTTATTTGGCAAAACCTATGGAAAAATATAAAGTAGCTATGTATTGCTCTTGTTTAATTTATAAAAAAAAAATTATCTTTCAGATACTTAAAGAAAGCAAGTATTAAAGTGAGAAAAACCCCAAAACACGTTGGATCACTCTAAACCAAGACAGCTAATGGTGACAAGCACTCATTTGTGGTGGTGAGGGAGGGCCAGAATAAGACAGGTAAGAGCTTTCCTAGACCTTCATAAGGTGTATGTTCACTTTACCACAATGTATTTACTATGTTAATGCTGGAAGTGTTGCAGAAAACAAAAGAATCTGATCTGGGATTTGGAAAGGTTATTTCTACCTTAGCACCTAGTTGAAGCAAGTTTCAAGGACAAATTCAACTGAAACTGAGGACATGACACCTATACTAAATGTGTCTCAAAAGGTTTATTTCAGACTAGCTCTAGTCAAATCTTATCTAGTATCTATTAGCAATTGCAGGCTCACTGGGTACTCTTCTTGGACGTGCAGTTGAGTTTCATTTGAGGAGAATTCACCTTGTGTGCTCTGAAAATGCTCTGCAGTGTGAACAGAGGGCTGGCTAATGGGAACAACGCTTTTGCTTTAAAAAATCATTCCTCTCATATCTAAAACTCTGATATAGGTAGATCAAAAGAATCAGAATTACAAATATGTCGTCTTAAATGGAGAATTAGGAACCTAAATTTCTTCCAGGTCCTGGAGGGCAACCTTAGAAAACCATTTAATTCTTAGCAGCTGTATTTCCTCTTCTGTTGGTACCTAAACTTATTATCTGGTTTGGAGTGCTAGCCAATGCTGTATAGGTCTCAGCAGGGTCCTTATCCCAGTACTCATCCGCCTACTTGGATCTAAAATCTCAGTGTGATCTGATTCCACCACTGATATGACTTCCACGTCAGAACCTGACACCATGACTGCTCCCATTCAAAATTACCAGAGTGGCATTTAATAAAACAATCAAAATGTTAAACTGAGAAGATTCTTAAACCTGAGATCCTTTCTTACAGACAATTTAGGATGGCAGTTGTTTATCAATGTTTTTACTAGGTTTAATCAATTTACTACAACTCTCTTATAAGGAGAGACTAGATGCAGCCTTTCTGTTGTGGTTTGGGCTCTTCTTTGCCTATGCTGTGGTTTCTATAAAATCAAATTATTTTGAATATATTCAATGAATGTGTTATATTTAATATCAGAATATAACTCTCCAATTTTGCAAAAAGACATGTCTGATATTAGGAGCAATATTATTATACCTATGCCAAAGATATTTGCACTGATTGCGTGATGTAAAATACAGGAATTAGTTTAGGAGTAATACCTTTATCCCTCTGGGTGAGCATCTAAATCAGAAAATTATATAGACAGGTTGCTATTATTCTTCTGCAAGGTGGGATAACACTAATAAGAGAGAAATGAAGAATCAATCATGCCCTCAAAAAGAAACAAAAAAACCAAACCAACCCAAAACCTTAATCAAATTCAGTGATTCTTCCTGAAGGATTAGAGGACATAAAACATTTTTTTTAGAGCAGGAGCACATAGCTACTTTTCCTGTCTCATGACTGGCCACTCTCACTACTTTTCAATTAATTGAGAGAGTTCAAATAAAGACCTTTTACCAAAAGGTCTTTTGTTTTGTATTTAAACAGTAAGTTAAAATTTCTCTACTAAAGAAAAAACAAACCGAGGAAACATAGTTATCTATCATAGCTAAAAGACGGACACTGGTACAGGGAAAATACCTGGTTTTCCCCACTGTATTTCTTTTTCACTAGTTTATTGATTCTGTTACCTTTCTTGTTGCTTTGACTCCTGTTCTGAGGTATCTGATTTCTTTTTATCCTTATTTAGGAGAACTGGGCAGGATTATGGACTGTAGACTTAGAGGAAATGTGAGAGTGGCTGGCATATTGATGTTCATCATTACAATCTATAAATCCATTTATTACCTCAAATTTGCCTTTCATTCTTCAGTATAAAATTTAGTGAGTCTAACAAACAATACACATTTCTGTCCCTCAATCTTTTTCTATTCTTCTTCTTTCTATTGATAAATCACCATAAATCACCTTATTTTCCACATTTTTTCCCCAGAAATGTCATTGTAGTGTAATGTTATACAACTGAGGGTCAACATCAAAGACTAGGGACAAGAAATGCTCTCTGCCTTGTACAGCAAGAGTTTCACATTGTAAGTTCATTAGTTTATAAGAAAGAGTCTCTAGTAAAATCTAGCTTTAGAATTATAACAGCTTCATTAAATCAGTCTTTATCATTGCAAAAAGTGGCCTTCTAAACCCTGCAGGATTAAACAGGAGATCTCTCACAAACACTTTGTCCTTCCTGCCACTCTTGGAACAGCTTAATACTGTGGAGAAACATGGGTATTCAGTGTATTGGCTCATGCACACAGGAACAAGACAGTCTTTACTGCCAACTCTTCAGTCTTTCCAGAACAGAAAAGCAGACCTCATGATGTGCAAGCATAATAGGCTTTACACTTATACATTCCCTCTCTGATGCACTGTATGTACAGATATGCTGAACTGTTCACTGCTATTCATGTTCTCAAATGGGAACTTTTACAAATCAGTCATGGCAAAACTGGATGATTTTTTTCTTAGTCCTCATTTTTAATGTAGCTGTGCTTTGGTCAGTGATGCAGGGCTCTCTCCATCTCTCCCCACCTCCCCAACCCATATGGGGATATATACATATGTAATATATACATATATATGGGATATATATGTATATATTTTGGACATTTTTGCCATTATTTATCATGTGAAAAATCTGTGAGGCTGGCTTGTAGGAAACAGTGGGGAGAATTTTCTTCCTATATTACCATCTTCTTGTCAGTAGAGGCTTTCTTATTCTTGACAGAGACAGTAGCATTGTGGGAGGCCCAGCCATGGTAGCAGCTGTCACTCAGGAAGACGAAGACGCCCTCGAAGAGCGGAACTCCTCCCAGGAGGAGGGAGCCGAGGGCGGTACCATGGTCTGAGGCCTGCCCCCTCTTCCAGAAAGTTCTGTTATGTTCGATGGTTCATTGGTTGATGCTGTTTGTACCCTCCCCTCAAAAATTTTATTGGACCCCTACCTTATGTATCCGCCCCCTTGCTGTACCCTGATTTTTCTAAGTCTGATGCTCCACCCAGTTTCTGTCTCCCTTATTAGCCCGTGCACCCCATAAGCGGTGGAGTCCTCCCACCACTTCTCTCCTTCCCGGACCCCCGTTCCTTCCCTCCAATAAAGGAGATTTCAGGGGAGACCCTCTCCCGCAGCCTCTTGCCTCCTGCCTGTTTCCATCGTGCCTCACCAGCCTCTCTCCAAGGGCTGCTCCTCCTCAGCACGACCCAACCATGCACGCCTTGGAGGTGCCAGCCACGGCTGCACCTTGGGGCTCCCTAGCTGGTGCCTTCAGCAGAGAGCAGCCAGGATTTCCCAGACATTTTACTACATAGCATGTACATAATAAATAAATAGGTAAGCAAGAAGGAAAAAACCTGGTGTTTTCCTTTTTCACAAATATGTAGCAGGGCTGCTTTCCATCTGATTCTTCATTTTGGTTGTACTGTCTTGTAAGTGCTGGACCTATATTGCCACCTTCCCTTGTAGTTCCAGAGACAGGACGGCTTGCAAAAGAGGTTTATTTTGCATTCCTGCAGTGTGCTGAATCCAGTGAAAGGTTTCCAAGTAGTTTGTCAAATCCATTATTATCAGGTTTTGTATGCTTCATAGGAGGAAACAGAATTAGACTCAATGTTATATATCTATATGTGTGTGTGTTTAGAGACACAAAGGAAGACAGAGAGAGAGAAATAAAAATAGTTGTCAAAAATAATATAATCCCATGATATTGCTACACTCATAATATGTTTAGAAAGCCACCTAAGGTACAAAATGTTAATTATCAGTACAAATACAGTTTAAAAGGTGTAACATTTCCACCCATCCTTGAGACAATAGGTCATTCCTTTATCATTGAATGCTTCTATAATTGCTCATGTTATTAGCTGCCAGAACCTGTTCACCCTAGTAAGGTGAAATTCTTTTGTTTTAAAGGCAGAAAAGAAAAGGAGGACAGCAAAACAGGGTAGAGATGCAAAATTAGTCACAATCATGAAAGGATGCTTACAATAGGGGCATTAGCCATTTAGAAACTCAAACCTTTGGAAGTCACTTGGCTGGGAAATTAAAGAAACAAACAAAAAGAGCCTCTCATTGACCTTTAAAGCAGAGAGAATCTCAGAATTTTCTTCCATCTTGCTACTTGGAATGCTAGAAGTGAAAGAGTCAGGGTGGTTTCTTATCTGGCAAGAGCTAAATGACCAGCACTGAAACAATGTAAAAATAACTGTGTTTTTACAAGGCAAAATTCCCTTTGGAAACTGATCTGGTATTCTGTTTGTTTAAGGATAAAAAAAGCTGGTTGGAGTCAGTGAGTTGTTGGACTGAAAGAGCTCATCTGGAGGATTCTTCTTTGACTTCTTTGCTTTACTAAGTGTTCTCGAACTGCTCCAAAGAACATTGTCCTGAAGAGAAAAAAAAATTATTTTGTTCTCAAGTAGCAATTATCTTCCCCAAACCTCAGATGGCTCTGACACAGCTCATTAACATGTCATGCCTACCAGTTTCATTCTTTCACCCAGTCCTACCTCTTCTTTCCCTGAGGAGCTTTTCTGCTCAGCTCAGCCATGCACAATACTTGCCAGCTCACTATGGGTCCTTCACACCACGAGTGCTGTGAGAACACTTTTGCATGAAGCAAAAGTCTATGTGCATGAAGCTTTGCACATGTGCCTTTTCTTTCTGTGCTAATTGCTCGGATACAGAAGACTAGAAACTCCATCACAGCAGACTTTGGATTAAGGTTGATTTAGGTCACTGAGTAGCAGTGATGGGATATACACTCTTCAGAAGCCCTCCACAGTTTCCTGATGTGTTGTGTTTAATGAAGAGTAGTAATTAACCATGACCAACCTTTTAATTATTAACATGCTGTTGTTAACGAGACTAAAACTTCAGCTATCACTTTGTGAACACCAAAAAAAGAAATTAAAACTATGATGAAAAATGTCGGTATAATGACCATCACAATATTTATTATGAAATTACCAATCTTCAGTAAAAATTAAATTTGAAGCAAATTGGGATTGTTGATGCACTGAAATTTTAATTCCTGGCGATAGTTGTTTGAATTGTTTTGCAAATGTAGATAGTATTTTTAAAGCAGATTTCTTCCTTGTTAAGTCTTTTTTTAGCTTTCACATTTGAAGTTTATCTGTTTAGATGTTGACCTTGATTGCTCTGTTCTCTTCTTGGGTTTAGGTCAGTTACTCAACCTAAAAGAAGTAAAATTCCTAAGATTTTTATCTGAACTAACTGAATAGATACCTAGGAAAAAAATAGCACCTGAGACTTCGATTTGGGATTCATCTCTTGCTTTTTTTTTCCTTTTCCCCTAGGCCTTGTTTTTTTTTACTTCCTCTTCAAGTTTTGGTAATGGTAAGCAGTGCACTTCAAAGTAAGAGCTTCCCTATAGGGAAAATCTATAGGGGTTGTTTTTCAATATCACAGCATTGGCCCTAGTAACTATTCCATCCAAGGGTCCTTTAATGGTCTGCTCTTCCTTGGAAGAAAAAGTATTCTTTTTTAAATTTTTGTTTACTCCATTTCAAAAGTAGAATTAGGAAAAAAAAGGAACCTTAATGAGATATGGCAGGCAAGAGAATTAACAAAGAAGTGTGCCTACACTGGTATTCTGGGCCTTTTCCATTGTACACAGGTCCCGTGCCTAGCAATGGGGAATGCAGAGGCCTAACATAGCAGTTCTGATTTTGAAAGTACATAGTACCAAAGAATATCAGAATTATTTGCTGGGACTACTTCAGCTGCTCTATGTCACCTATAATGTTCATCTTACAGCCTGCTTTCAGCTGCCTGGTCTTGTTCTTCCTTTTCCTAAGTTCTTTCAGGAATTTAGAATTCAAGCACTTTCCGTGTTACTACGTGTGGGTCTGCTTATTATTCTGCTTGCTGGGGGTACAATAGGAAATTCAGTTTAGCTGAATTAAGCTATGTCGAATATATATCTGACACTG
The DNA here is from genome assembly GCA_013397975.1 of Machaerirhynchus nigripectus. NCBI lineage: Eukaryota > Metazoa > Chordata > Aves > Passeriformes > Dicruridae > Machaerirhynchus > Machaerirhynchus nigripectus. The sequence goes on from VZRQ01004619.1 coordinate 117,920, forward strand.
ATTTACTAGAATTTTTTTTAAACCTAGTTTGACATTGTCTGTGTTCCCAAAGAGGAGAAAAATCACTGACATTTAGAAATTGTTCCCTGTTACAAGACAATGTTCTTTCTCATCAGAAAAAATAAACAAGACACAGGATGTCAAACACATCTTTCAAAATGCCACTCAGAATTTTCATTTCAATTTTACTTATTCTTATCTTGAAACTAAATATTGGCCCCACTGAAGTCAGCATTGAACTCCCTTTTTATAAGGTCTGTCACAAAACAGTGTGTGGGTGATTTATGCCTCTTAATGTCTTTTCCAAATATCTGTCTCACCAAGTGCTGTTATATTGTCACAGAGGCTCTTTGAGACTGACCACAGTTGACTATGTACTTCTATTCAGAGAAAAGGATTTAAAATCTTCTCTGGTAATGTTTTCCTCAGAATACATAATCTGAAGAGTGTGCTCAGGAATAAAAAAAAACTTTGTTTTCTTTTTTTAAAGGAAGAAAACTTGAAGTTACGCATTAAACACAAACCCTAGAAGTGAGATTTACTATCTCTAAACTTTCAGTAATAGCACTTCAGTAAAAAAGAAAATCCGATATCTTAATTTATATAGCTTTTCAAAGGGATGTGATTATGAAATTACTTCATTTGAGCCTACAAGGATTGACAAAAAGCATCTTTGCAAGTAGCTGGTTATTTTGTTTAGCTAGCAAAAGCAATAGCTGAAAGCTGAAGCCAATCAGATTCTGAGAGGAAGACATTTTCTTTAAATTAGGGAGGCAATGACATAGCAACAATTTTGCTCAAAGACTGTTTTCTTCTTTGAAGCCTTGTTAAGGAGGCGGTAAATCCAGGCTTATCTGATTTTTTTCAAGTATATCTGTTTGCTACTGAAAACGATTGTTTCTTCCCAGAAGCCCTGTTTCCTTTATGTCTATATTCAGGTGTCTTTGTTACATATACACTACATTTCATAGTACTAAAGGCAACTTCCTTTCATAAACCATTGAGCGAAGCACTATGAACTTGGTAGGGATCATCAAACCATGACCTTAAGTGTCTCCCCAAGCTTGATTTCTGTCAATTACATGTTTACAAAATTCTAAAAAAATTAAAAACAATTGAACAAATCAGCCAGAAAAAAGTCTTCACAGAAAGAAAAACAAGAATGGAGGAATATATGTGAGCAACCTATTTCCTAGTTTATCATTAAAAAGTTATATGGTGGTGGATTTTTTCCTAAAGTAGCTTCTGTTGAGAATCATTTTATGCCAGACAGCTCATGGCCTGTGTCTCCGTTCTTTGTGAAATAAGATCTATAAAGTGTAAGAGAATTCAGACTTCTACAAAATGCACACTGTGCTCCTTATATTTTTTAAATTTAAAATCTCAAATTCTTTAAATCCCAGTGTTTTGAAATTTCTTTGGAAATAACAAATAAAGAAAAATTTTCTATGAGGTGTGCTCATGTCCTTCAAACGTTACACATTTGCATAAAAAGTATTAGAGGTGAAAATTAGCTCAGACTCTCCTTGTGTTCTATTGTAGTTTTCAAACATTTCACTTTCTAATTTGGGAAGAAAAACCCAACATTCAAAATTTAAAGTTCAAATTTTCAAATGTGCCTCACAACTGCAGATGAAAAAAACGAAGAACCTATTTGGTACCTCCCATTCTCCCAGAAATGGAAGTTGATACTGCTGTCATCTGTAGTACTGTTACTACTAGTAAACTGGAATTTGAGGTTTAGGTTCTGCTGTTCCAAAGCTGTTCCTGAAGCAAGGGCTTACAGACAACTAAGACAGCTGCAACAGCGTGCCAGCTGCAGTTTTGTTGAACTCTTGCATATCCAAATGGCAGGGAAGACATTACATAGTTAACTGCCAAGCCACTTAGCAGACCTTGAAGACAATGTGGAAGGGATTTGTCATTGCTTTTGCATTCAGCAGCATCAACAATGTCCATCGCTATAAAAAAAAAGGGTAAATGGGAGTTAACCCACAGACATGAAAAATTATTCCCAATTCAGTATGCAGCTAAGGCTGGCAGAGTTGGGAGTAAAAGGGAAGGCCATAATGCACTGGATTTTCTGAACATTTTCCAGAGTTTAAATTATGCATCCAAAACACTGAACTAGGGCTCTCATTTACGTCCTAATTTGAATACAAACGCTAATACTATTCTTGAGCACAACTGATGACTCGAGGCCCCTAGAACCGCAGGTATCACTGTCTTTGGTGTCTTCCACAGTTTTGACAGACCTGTATGGAGAGCCGTTCTGTGGACATATTAGTATTAATATTAGATTAGGATGATCACAGTGTAAATATTGAGGCTAAAGTGAGGTTTGCATTTAAAATTATGTATTGTTTGGAAGACGATGTCTTCATCCTGCTAAACCTCTGAAGCCAGAATGGGATGTGTGGGCAGCCTCTGACTGGGTGTTTACCAGGGAATGACTACTAAGAATGGAGACAGAACTGGTTTAAGAACAGATGTGCACACACACAACTGCATGGAAAGTGTCAGTTCATCATTACACAATAGCCAGACCACAAAACCAGTAAGCAGTGGCTCAGAATTTGCTCCACAATGAGCCACTGATGCTATAGGTAGTATTGAGGGTATAATTGCAATTAGTCTTGAGAGAAAAACAATAGGTTTATTCCAAATTAGCAAAGGCTAAATTAAGGACTGTTGTTTGACATTACAACTGCTTTGTCGTGGGCTATATTTTGGCTGTGACAGTTACTGCTAAAAGTATGTTAAAGGTTAGAAACAGCATACATTTTGGGGACAAAGACCTCGATTTACTGCTGTGTTCTGCAAAACCCACAAAACTAATCTGGACATTCAAGTCACAAAGAATAATTTAATATCTAGAGGCTATGGATAGGGTCACAACTGGACAAGACAAAAGTTAGCTATAGATATCTAGTCATTGAGAGAAGGAGGGTTTGCTACATTTCCAAATTCTGTGAGGCCTATGAGGATATTGAAAGATAATTGCTCCAAATCAAAAAATCAAAAATTTATGAGTCACCACATTACAGCTCAGTACAGAGATAAAATCAGGCCTAGAGCCATTTGTGATTGAAGAGCTCAGATTAATGTCCTCACAGGGCTCAAGATATATGAGGGAATACATCCCACCATAATATGTCATATTACTTTTTCTTAGATTTTTTCTGGTATGTATATGATAATATGTTTCTGTAAAAATTGTAAATACAGCACAGAGAAGAAGAAAAACCTCACTGTTATGCATATATCTGTATAAGTCTATAGTAAATCAACTGCACCAGAGCTGATGGAAAAAAATGTCTCTCAGAATAGGGAAAAATAATTCAGAATAGATTAATTCAACATATGTTAAATACGTCTCACAGTTTGATTACTGAGTTCATTTAACACATATTTCTGAGCTCAACTTGGCTTTCTTCATTGCTTTGCAATATTGTTTTACAAATTTTGTGCTTGACACTTTATGTAAGATGGGAATCACACTCCAAGACTTACAGTAATACCAGTGTAAATTGGGCATAGAAGCACAGAGCAAAACAGTATCTCTGGATATATACTGATGCCCCTGAGATGAAAATATATCCCATTTTCTTGGACAGAATTAAGAAAAAGACTGAGCTGAGAATAACCTAGTGTACATACAACCATCTGCTCTTCTGAACACATTCTTCCCAAATCCTGTATACTCTGACAGATCCATTAAACAACTCTTTTCCAGTGACATCACTGAAAATATTTTCTTTCGTTTTTTTGGCAGGTGTTTGCCTTTTTATTTTCATCTAGGTGTATATTATGTTTTTGAGATAGAAAATGAGATACTGAATGCCATATTACCTTGTTATAGTTTCAAATATTTAAATGGAAGCTATCCACTTGTCTGTGATCTTCCAGGTTTAAAATAACCTCTCAGTATGTGGTTCAGACTTCGTGTTGTTTGCATATATTCAGAACGGTGATTCTGAAATGAAACTTTCATGAATTTCACCACTATTGTTTGTTTAAAAAATAATTAAAATTCATTAAAGGCTCCTTAATACTACTTTCTTGCTCAAAACTACTTTTTCATTAAAATTGATGAAGAAAACCAATAATTAAAATGTCTAGACACACAATATATATGATGTCTAGTCAAGGCAAATAGTTTGAATTTAAACAATTAGAGGAAATACAACCATTAAAGTGGCTTAAAAATTCATATGGCTTATATATTTCCAGGAACTGGCTTTGTAGGACAGCATAAACATTCATGCAATGATGATTTCAATTCACAATGCAAACAGCAAACAGCACTCTATAGAATGCATTAGCAAGTGTAAATAATCACATACAAGACTAAGAGCCAAGTATGTGGCTCTGTGCCACGATGTGTCAGTGCCTCAGCGCCAGCCTGCAAGAGGCCCTGATGCCAAGGAGGATGGCACTAGATACAGTTTTGTCTGTACTAGTCAAGAGAAGAGTATATCCCAGTATATTATCTTTTCAAGCTTGTTCTTCCTCAATGTCCATTATATTTCAACCCTGTACAAGCCATGTTTTTTTTAATTTGCATTTTCATGCTTACATGAATATAAATTGAGGTAAAGAAGTCTTGGTAAAAATTTTACATTGTACTTGTAGCATGTCCAGAAACACTGAAATTCTTTCTAGAGCTGAGAATATACATTTGGTTCTTTTTCTTTATTTGCATTTTCTGAAACCACACAAACTGGTTGTGAATACTTTACTTTGTGTAGTGACATTGCAGTGACTTGTAATTCAGCACATAAATTGTGCTGTTTCAGGTTTCTAACTGGATAGATGTATGTCACGAGGAGGGAGAAACATTAAAAAAGTGATGCCATTACTGATTTACTGCAGGTTAGGCTCTGAATAGGGTTTCTTAAATGTGACTCTTTTACTTACCCATATTTTTCATATGTGATTTTTCTTGGGGAAAAAAATGAAGCATTACCATGAAATTCAAATATTATTTACTCATAATATATGAATCCAAACTCATCCTGCATGCAGCATTTTCCCAATTATTTTGAACAGAGATAGAACACTTTTTGGACTGAGATTACGTAATTCCTGTGTTCTGAAGGATTCAAAATGGTTTTTTAAGAACCTCAGTCCCCTTTTGCGTCATACATTCATGCATGCCACTGAAATATTCTAAATGCATTACTTTTAATCAGATGCAGTAATTGCAGATTAAGAAGCAGGTCTGCTTTTGAAGAAAGATGAACCAGATCTTTCTCTGTGATCCCTAGATTTTCAGAAGAATATAGGAGAATATGCACTTACTTTTTCTCTGGAATTGTTACAAGAATGAATGAATAGAAAAGACAAGATGAAAAACATAGTGCAAGAAAGACCTATGCCCTATCATAATGAAATTATTTCTGGGGAAAAAAAAACCCTCTTTTTTTAAAGAAAAAATTAAAAATATTTTGCAAGAGTGCAAAGCCACCCATGACTTACCCATGAAGTCATGGATGAACCCCAAAATCTTCTTAGTGATTAAAAGAACCTGATTAAAAATTATAACTCTTTTTCTCCCTATACATGCAGTCAGCACTGGTGATCACTCCTAGCTTTTGATACAGTGAAAGTCCTATGGTGGGGATTGGAGTCCTTGTTTGTTTGCTGCTGTGTCCCAAATTATTCCTCACATCCTAAGGTGAAGAATATTAAATGAGCTCCTGGTTAAGACAAATGTAAAAAGGCACATTTATTCATACCAGCTAGAATAGCTAATAGAGTAACAAATTTTATAAAGACACAGATGAATAAACAAAAGGGAAAAAATCACATTTAATTTGATAATATCAAGATTACCTCATAAAAATATCTCTCTCAAACAGCTGATTTGCCACCTGCTTCTTACAATATGGCAGTCACAATTTCATGCTTCATGCTGCATTTCTATTTGGAGACTCTGATAAAAGCACCCATCCATGAGAAAGAATGTCCTTTCTTTCACAGAACACATTTCAGGACTGGGCCCTCAGGGACTACCCTCAGATATTCATCGTGGACAAGCCTGTTAACTCAGTTAACCTGTTCTCCCTTCAGTTCTTCTGGGGAGTGCAGGCAGTTGTAATGGTTTGTCACAAAGTTAATTTTATCCACTTTCATCCAGGAGTTACTCTGGCTGCACTTCTTAACTAAGATACGTATCAGTCTTCTTAAGATATACAAATGACACTGTCTAGACTTGGTAAGATATCCTGTGAATCACTAAACAATCCACTGACTCAACAGAGGTTAAAACTCTTCCTGACAGAGTCCTGAATGCCTCTCCTGGTCCATGAGTTTAGTTAAGATAAATTAGGGACTTCAGCCAGCCAAGGCCAATGTCAGCTTCCTCACTAAGAGCTTTTGGGAAGTGAGATAGAAACAAGGGTTTTAATAGCTTTTTCTGTAGGAGCCCAGTTTAGTCAGTGGCTCTGCAGCTTGATCCTGAGCTGTATCACAGCTGCGATGTTTACACCTGAACCTGGTTCTTCACCTCCCTGACCCAGACCTGGACATGACTTCCTGATGTGACCTTGACTCACGACAATAGACTTGCTGAATTATCACTGGCCTGAGACTGGCCCTGACCTCTTTCTAGACTTGAGTCTGACCCTGACTCTCCTTGTTCAACTTGCTGACACCTTTGCAGGTGAACCAGCTGCCTTGCTGCCATCTTTTCTTCCTTTGGGACACAGCCTTCCCTGGGACTCCCTGCCATGCCCCTCCCTTCAGTGACTGAATGGCATGTTTTGCTGTGGGTTGTGTTTGGACATTATAGTCCACAGGAATCTATGAGCTATTACCTTTGATAGAAACTTCAGATGCAAATAGTTCAACACTTCTTCTTAACTAAGACGCTTTGGGTTTAGCCTTTCGCTAAAGGCTTTGGCTTTCCATCTTTGTGGTTTCAGTGTGTTTGAAATGACTGGTTCTCAGTGCTTTTCCTTTAACAACAAGCAGTGCTGTGTTCTCCATCCCACCCTCTAAGCACCAGCTGGGGCTTGGTCCCTAAATGTCTGTGCATCTGGACCTCAGTTTCCTTATCAAGGGAGCCTTACTGCCTGTAGAATGCAGGTGTCAGACAAACAGGTAGATAAGCATGTCCTGTACCTCTCGCTATGAGATTATGTATTATTCCTTGTACTACAGCAACTGGTATTAAGTTTAGCCCAGTTTACCACATCTGAACATTTTGAACAGACATAAGAGAGATGTTACAGGCCATGCTCACAAGAAGATGTTAGTCTAGATTTGCATCTAACCTCAGAGATGTACATAATGCTATTCATGTTAGCCTGAGGACAGCACGGCACAGGAGTAGAGAGAAGCACAATGACACAGTGGGGAATAGCGTAGATTAAAATAGCAAATGAGGGAAGAATTTTTAAAAATTACGGAACTAGAAAAATACATAAAAAATAAGAATTACATAAAATAGGAAGTCAAAGGAGATGTAAGCCATTTTCACGAAGAAAAATTATATTAACCCAGAAAAGCTTGATAATTATTACCACGAATATCTGGAAGAGCTGCAAGGGGACAGTTTAATAATTTATGATTACAAAGCAGAGTTCAGCATCTCAGTCTTCTTCTCTGCAGTGAGTGCTAGTGTGCTTCATCAACTTCAAGGATGAAGGATATGAATGTAATTTCAGATTTTACTGTCCTCTAGTAACATCTCTGTCTAATTACACTGTTTATAAAATATAAAACCAAAATGTTTAAAGTAACTCTGCTTTTCACTATCTGTGCACACTTAAGAGACAGTAGAGTGAAATTTTAAAAATATATGTACAAAAGAAGGCTAAATAGGAAGAGATAGTATTATATCCTAGCTTATAATAGCTACATTATAGTTCCTAACAATTGCTACAGAAAAATCTGTGTTTTCCCATCTTTTATTCCTTCTATCATTTTAACAATATTTCCCAAAGTTTCTCTGTCCTACTTTTTTCCCCAAAGCAACTTTATGGAGCCGAGACCAAGATCAGTGCTTCTATTCCCACTCTGCTTCATACACTTAAATACATGCCTGTAAATGAGTGAAGAAATCTACTTATTCAAGGGTCATATCCATGCTGCCAATTCAGGGTTCAAATAAAGTCACTGATGAATCAGATAGACACTGATTTTCTACTTTGACTTCTAGAGAAAGACTAGGATTTCCTGCTGCGAACCACTTTATGAGTCCTTAGATACATCTATGAACATTTCTGAGAGTCATTTTCTTTGTTTTCAGTGGTTCTTCTTCTTCTTCTTCAAATTAAATATATCCTAAAGAGATTTGCAGGTCTTGGCTGTATAAGCAGCTAAAAGTTCTACTTTGTATTTATATTTAGACAATTCCTACTTTAATGACTTTCTGATGTAAATTCAGCTTCACGGCTCTCAAGGAAATGTTAATTTTAAGAAATGATACATTTTCGTTCACTTAAGTTGAGAGGAAGGACTTTTCATTTATATGATTTTGGGTTGCTCCCCCCCCCCCCCCCCCAAAGTGAAATAAATGACTATGGATGGTTTGGGCTAGAGGGCCCTAGAGGATTCTTTTGCCAAAGAGCAAATCCTCATGGACATCACATTAGAAATGCCTACCTGTGTGCAACATATCTGTCCCTTGTAATGATAGGGGATCACAAAAAGGCATTATGCCAGTCACATAATTCCTGAAAACACTTGCATACTGTGTGCATCACCAGGTTTTATGGCATGCATTCAGGACATTGCAATTCCTTTCCTGACTGCTGGCAGCTCTACATCTGCTGCTGGATTGGGGAGAGCCTAAGCATGGGAGAGACTTGGCCTTAGGCCATCTCAGTATCCTCAAACCTTTGCAGGCAATTAAACAGGAAAAAACCTGGATATTTCTTATCTACACGGCATAGGAAGGAAGCTGTAGTTAAATGTGACATCTTCTGCTCTCAGGTAGCATGCAGTACCATTTAAAATCTGATTTAGAATGGCAGATTCCTTTTGTCTTCCAAAGGTGAAAAAAAATGATGAACAAAAGATATGTGTAGTCTGAGGATAATTACCAGGACGTATGTTTTTTTTTCTGGATGGTTCTTCAAAACAAAACTAAAATATGAATAAAGCTGAAATAGTAGGAATATCTCTTTGAAAATTACTTTTATATATGCCTCAGAAAAATATAGAATGGAAGATAAATAAAAATAACTCACTGCAACACAGTATAAAATCTGACACTTCAAAACAGTAGGTTCTTTTATCCCCAGGGAGATAAACACAACAGTTGAAAACTACATTAAGGATACTTTATGGTATAGTCTTAACATCTAGGAAGGAAGTTTGGCTGTCTGCCACCACCTTCTGAATTAGACAAGCAACTTAGAGCAAGAAAATTCATGCTTATTCAGCAGCACTTTAGGGATGTTCTTCTTTAATATTTTAGCTTGCAATGAAAGTTTTCTTCAAGATGTTAATAAAGTCAGATGTGATTTCAAAACTTCTGAGTAGAAAACAAAATTGATGTATAGTTTCTTTTCAGTTTAGACTAGTTTTTCATTTCCTATGTACCACTTCTTGTCTTTCAGGTTCTACCTTTCAGGTTTTGAATATGTAGGTGAATTTCAAACACATTTCAGCCTAAATTTCTACAGATTTTATGAAAATTGTCATTTGGTGACTGGATGAGAAATGTACAGAATATCTCCTTTGAGGTAAAGGCTTTGTCATGATTGTATTGTGCTATTATTCTTGTTATTTTTGTTGTTATTCTTTTGGTAATTATTCTTGCTGTTATTATTACAATAAATAGATGAGCATTAGCAAAAGAGAGATGTTATAATCTCCACAGCAACTGAAAATATTAAAGCTTCTTCATCGTAGGTGAATGCATTTAGAAACACAGACTCAATTAAACAAAAGTTCACAGTTTGCGTTGCTCATGAAAAGACTTGAATGTATGTAAATTTTCTTGGAACTATGCTTTCAGGTTTTTTAAGTTTTTTTCAGTTTTTATATGAATTCATAAATTGTGTGATGAGATTTATAAATCAAATCATAAGCAAGCAGGTAAAGTGGAGATTATGTCTTTATACCAGTTACACAACTGGTGGCTCCATAGAATGGAAGAATTAAAAAACCCTTTAAACTATCTGGCCCAGGTACCACAACTTGTGTAGACACATGGTCCCAGAACACATTGCAGGTTTACTTGCTCTCATTCCCTCTGTATGCCACTGTAAAATAGGAGCCATGCTAGAAACTGAATGAGTATAAAATTTGTGTGTAAGCAGGTAGATCAAACACATCTACCATGATCCATGAATCATTTTAGAGCCTTTGAAATGGCTACTATCCAAACAAAATTTACAAGCAAAGTAACCCAGACCTTTTATCCTCATTCCCTAACATAAAGTTTTATCCAGTTATGATAAAGGACACAAGCACTGTTATTAATCTGCTCTTTCATGTCACAAATGAAACATATGAGATAATATTAAATGACTGTTTCCACTATGTTGGCATTCTTGTATGAAAGAGAGGTTGATTACTGTTGATGCCTATAGTTACCCAAGGAGAGAAGAGACTTCAGTATGTAATATACCTTTCTTGTACAAATACTATACTCCCCACCATGTGGGGTAGTGGGTGTCTGTAAGAATGTCCAGTTATTTAAAATGTCTTTTTTCCTTTTGTTCTTTCAATCTTTTTCTCTTTTTTGTGTGTGTGCTGGATAGCTGTCCATTTTATCCATCTGCAGGTGGTTTTTTAATAGGTTTATTGCTATTGCAAGGATAGAGCTGAGTGGGCTGCAGCATAATTGCAGATGGGATGCACACTGTGAAAAAGCTGATGTTTTAAATGTCAAGTCAATTTTTAAGGGGAAAATGGCCCAGAAAAAATATAGATCTATGATTTAAGGACACTATTTTTAAACACCTGATTGCTGGTAACTGAAATAATGTTCCGACTTCAAGCAATTATGAAGTAATCCTATGATTTTGAAATTGAAATTGGTACCTTGTAAGGGAAAGTCAACTTTTCTTTTTAATATTGCCAGATGACTAACTTTAGAAACTATGAGAAATATTTCAGTAAATAATAATTCTAGTGGAATTAAATTTTAATTTAATTCCATTAAACCTTTTAAAAAACTTTCTTTACTTTCTTCATACTTACATACTAGTTTAAATTACTCAATTCTACTTTGTAAGAATGTTAAAGTTGAATTTGAGTTGTAACAGATGAAAAACAGGTAAATTCATAACACAGTTTTGTTTTCCCACCTCTCACTTGATGTAATTATTGTTTTTCCCAATGCATACACCGAGTTTGCTTGTATCTTTCTCTCAGCTTTTTTAAGATCTTTTTTTAACTAGATCTTATTTACCATGTATTATCCAAAACTGCGTTTCATATAAAAGTCATTAATTTGTAGTGTTTTAAAAAAATTTTTAAAAACTACTATTGTAACATCAAAACACTTCCTAGATGTACAAATGCATTTCCACAAAGACCCTTGAAATTAGGTGGCACTTGTTTTCCCTATCTTGTGTTTATAAGTAGAGATACAAACCAAAATTAAGAAAAAAAATTGTTAGTTTTGCTTGTCAAGCATGGAAGAGAATAAACTCTGGTTTTTAGCTCTCTAAGCATTTTAACACATCAAGATACATTCAAAGCACAGGTTTAATTAGTTTAAGTTGCAGTGAAAGAACACAGAAATTCTGAAAATATGTCTTCAAGTTGCTTCTCTGTGGTAAAGAAGGAGCATTGTCAATATTGTCAGACCAAACTTTGTTCAGAAGAGAATCACAAGACAGGAAAAAAATATACATCTCCCTAGTTTTGTTTTTTTTTTTTTACTTTAATCATAAGAACTTTATCTCATTTTCTCTTGCTTTCAACATAAATGTATAAAATTTCTGCAACCATAAACACTGAATGTAGCAAGCAACCTAAGTGTGTCTTAAGTGTCATTCTGCATGTGTACAAGCAGGTGAATTTACATTATAGAAATTTTTTCAAGTTCTAAAAATCCTCTATTTCAGCTCTTAGATTTTTGGTTTTAATTATGTGGTAAAATTCACATTATAATTATTGAATTGCGAAGGTTATATACAGGAGTAGTTGTTGCTCCTGATTTCTATTGAAATACATTAAAGGTAGTGTTATTCAAAGCCACCTGTGGTTTCTAGACTTCATGTCTCTGATTTTAGACAAGTTGGATGTACACACAGGCTTAGTTTATGCAATGTAAGACACTGATGATAGAGCAGGAGTGGCAGAACACAATGTGCTTCCTTGCTTGGACGTGCTCCCTGCTGCAGGCTGTCAGGAGCCATGGAACGCCTTTGGGGGCAGGCTGGGCAGGTTGGTGGTGGGTCTGGAAAGGCGCATCCCACTGCATCCTGCATCAGGGACGGGTAAGCCCAGGCTGGCGGCTGAGGTGCGTCTCCCAGTGGGCTGGAGTGGGAAAGCCAGACATCCGTACTTGTGCCCCCAGGACCCCAACACTTGGGAAGGGCTGTAAGGTAAGCACCTCCCTTTCCCACACCACCACACTTCTGCCCTTGAAGGGGGCTCTGGAACAATTGGAACAATCTGGCTTGGAACAATTTCTCCTATACCTTCTTTTCTCGTTTAAGAAGTTTCTCAATGTGTCTGCATTTATGCAACAGAAGCTGTTTTCAGCCCCATGCAGATGTTTTGGGTCCAGCTAAATAACATTTTAAACACAGGGTACCAAGTTTGCAAACTATAACAAACCATGCAGAAGATTGGCTGGTCAGAGACAGAAAACAAACGTTCTGAAAGCTGCTTTTGAAATAATGAGAACGTGTACAATTAAGTTAGAGGGAATCTAGCTTCTGTTCATGCATTCCGGAAAATTTAGGGAAATTAAAATACATACAATTAAAATCAGGATCAATCTAATAAAATTTAATAGCTAAGTAGTAATTTCCTTTCCAAGTATTCCAAAGCATATTATGTATTTCTGTCTAGTAATGAAATCCTAGCATTTGTAAAATGAAATGTGGTGTCTGATCTGCCATAGCCAAATAAACCAGTTTGCACAGAAAGAAATGGAGAAATATTTCTTCCTTTGCAAGGTCAAAAGTTTGCAACGGTAGAATATAAAAGGAAAATGTAAATTGGGAGCTGGCCAGAACTTGAGCATAAACATTTATTTTTTACTGAAACATTCCAGAGAATCTCTTCCCTGCCTAGGAGGGTCTCAGTGTATTACTCTCAGTGCCCATTTGAATGATGCAATTAGAATGACAAATGTCTAAACAATGCATTGAAACTGGTAAAATATAATTTTTTTCTTTTAATTGAAGAATCAAAAATATTACAAAAGCACTTAATTTACTTTGATTTTATATCACTTTTTTTTTATGCACAATAAGGAAAATCTATCTATAAGTTCCTTGTGTTTCACTGATTCCTTTTAAAGTTATGTATGCCTTTTGCAAGTGCTTTCATTTCAGAACCAAGATTTTCTTTGGAAACTGATGTATTTCTAAACAGTCTACGTCTTGAAACAATTTGAAACTGTGCAAAGCAATTCTGAGGGACATAACTTTACAGTCATTGAAAAAAAATTCATTTATTTCTCAGTTTTAAAAATTCCTTTTTATATATATCCTTTTGTAAGGATACATCATATGAAGTACATTATCTCAGAATGGTTTTTTTCCACATTTATCCTTCACTAGTTTGAACTGGTAGAAGTTTAAAAAATTATTTTGAAGCTTAGAGAATTAATTCTGGCTTCTCTGGTGATGTTATGAGACAGATAGTATTCCAAATATCTTTTTCTATTACACTCCAGTTCTAAAGTTCATTTCTTCCTTAAACTTGGTCTTTGAAAAAAGTAACAAACTGCATATTTTATAGTTTACTTTGGAAAAGACATGGTATGCACTCCACTGACATAGAATACCATCAAATTTCAAGTGGTCTGTGTTTCAATTTATGATTATCAGTAAGTACTGAAAGTTACATACTACCATTTCCAATGTAAAATATGAACCATTGCTCTAGTTTATTTCTGAGAGGAACTCACAAATAAACTAGAAAACCTATTTCACATAAACTACAAAATTTAGACTTAAGTAAGAGAGCAAATACATTTTTTCCAGAATCTCTCTCAAACTCCTCTTTTTTTTTTTTTTTTGGCCTCGATTGAGTTTAATTAAAAAAAAAAAAAAAAGAGTGCTGCCAATGTCATGGGAAAAAGAAAAACAAAACAAAAGCACTCTTGTTATTCACTGACTAGTGTTTCATTTTACTGATCTAGTTAAGGAAGAATACCATAATATTTCCAGCAGCCAAATGTTCTGAAAGCCTAAAGGTCTTTCCTCCATGACCCCTACAGCAGCTGAAGAAAAGGAACTGCTATGAGGCACTTGTACTCATAAATTCACAGCCAAATTTGTTTCTAAGGAAACTGTACTAAATAAAGTTTGACACTCTTTCATCAGGGCTACTGTATCAGTCTGTCCTGGGGAGACTAATTTAGTTTCATTTTTTTTATTCCATCAGGATGGTAATAGCAGCAGTTTAGAGTCATTTTAACATCCTCTCTATGTCACTTTTCACTGAGTCCTTAAAACTGCTTTGGGGATTACTTTTTCTTTGTCTACTGATGGTTAATTTCCTTTAATCCCAAATCTTCCAACCTCTGAAACACTTCAGATGTACAGAATTAGCCTCTCTTTCTAAATTACTCGTCACACCTTCATATTCTGTCACTCTGTATATTTCACAAAAATAGGTTCTCTTCGAGAAGCATACATTTCCACATTTCACACCCTTTATATATATGAAAGTGCTCAGAGCCTAACCTCTCTATAAGTGTAATTTCAGAGCACAAGGTATTGAATTGACACAATGGGTTCAGTTCATTTGCTCCTTGCTGACTCCTTGTTGACAAGAAGTCAGCATCCATTTAAATTGCTTTAGGATATCCTGCCTGATGTCCATCTATGAGTCCAGAGTGGCACATATCTCCTGTAGGCTCTTTGTCAGATATGTCAGCCCCATTTAAATCTCCCAGGTCATCTCAGATGGCACTAGACACCTTTGTTTACAAGGCAGAATCAAACACTCCACTTCAGCACATAATTTTTCTGTGGGACCTAGATAAATGTTTAAAGTTAAACACAGCTTCAGGGCACCTCTGAATATGGAAGGTATCCCTGCACTGCTGGAGTCTATT
This sequence comes from Machaerirhynchus nigripectus, assembly GCA_013397975.1. Lineage (NCBI taxonomy): Eukaryota > Metazoa > Chordata > Aves > Passeriformes > Dicruridae > Machaerirhynchus > Machaerirhynchus nigripectus. The sequence continues at coordinate 133,131 of VZRQ01004619.1, forward strand.
CAATAAAACCTTTGATTTGCCCTCACACAACTGGTAAAATGAGCCCCAAAATAGCCACTTGAAACTTCCTCCAGGTAATACAACAAACACTGTTCTCCTAAATCTGCAATACAGCAATAAAACATACAAACCACAGATCAGAAAACGCATTCAAAAATAAGAAATGAGATTGCATGATCTAATAAACAGGACATTAAACTATGGAGAAATGGTGATTGGTTTTGTTCATTCCAAAATGGCAGTATAAGTAGATAGGTATTCTGCTTTTAGAAGTTTTCTCATTTTCGATAATTGCTTAGGGGGTGATGTTCTCTACTGCTTTTCTGTTGGCACTTTTGTTGGCTTTTTTTTTTTT